>PVPY01000646.1:0-33957 GCA_002982035.1 Fusarium algeriense
GAGTTGTTTGGGTCTCTGAGTACATAGAACTGGGAACTTGAACCACCAATCTTGGTGCGTCCTGAGAAGCGGTTGGGAGCATGACATCAGTAATTCACTATCTACCTTCCGCGAAAGCGAGTAGTGAAATGGCTTCCAGGCCGACGAGTTGCAATCGGGCCCTTGAGTGGATCATGTTTTGCAAGTGAAAGAAACACCTGCTGAATCAAGAATCATCATTTAGGACTCAACAATGGGATCTTCTGGTTGAGGCCTCGCTTACGTATGAACAGGGGTATCAGGGAATGTACGTGTAACATGTGAACTCGGCTATTAGCGTGGTGTGAAACCTACTCTTAGTGCTTAACTCTGATCTTACAAAAGACAGGAACTGGCAGAACCCTCTATCCTACCATTCATCACATAGGCCTCATCCGTAGGGTTAGTAGTAGAGCCGTGATAAGAATACTTCCGGTGTCAAAATCTGTTTCGGGACAGGTATTTCAGCCATTTTAGAAAACACTGCACTTATAACTATGTTTGCCTTATCCTGTGATTGTATATCTTGATTAATATTCTTACTGCTAGCATTTACTCTTTAGTAAAGTTGCTAACAGCATTACCACCTACTGGCACTGTGCATATGCAGACCATCTTACCCGTTTCATCAGGGGAATCCTCTCATCCCCCGCCTAACATTGGCATTCATCGCCGTCTCTTGCAGCATCTCAGGGATGGCCTACATAGCGACTCGTGTGGGAATCACAATGGACGAAGCATCACATTTGTGCCTCGAAATTCCCGTCGGTGAAATCACTCGCCTAGACACCAGTGTTTGTTTCTGCATCCAGGACATGCTGTACAGGCTTGACATCTCCGAGTAGGCAGTGAGAGATCTTTTCCCCGAGAATGAGTATAGAAAGATGACGTTGAAGATCCAGGTCGATTAGCACGTAGGCAAGCTGCGGGCAATGGCCAAACTGAGACAAGTCACGATACCTTTAACAATATGAACATAAACATTCATTGGCATGCATCTCATACTGGGCCATTGCGGAGTCCTTTATTGATTGAGCACATAGTAGTTGGACGCGCCGACAATAGTGATAATGGTTCACAAAGTTGTTGAGCTAACATTTCTATTTACGATGATCATGATTGTACTCTCTGTCAGTAGACCACGTGACTCTGTGTATCACTTTTTTCTGGTCCTTCCGATTATTCTTGGATTTTTTTTCCCTCGCCCTTCTGCCGTTAGGCGTTGCCCCGGGGGATCTTGTTGCCCGGCTAGGCGCCTTGCATGGGCTCTTGTGATACGACTTGGTTTACCAACGTTGGTATGGCCGCTGATGCGTTGCGAACTTGTCGGCTCGGGATCCCCTTGCAACGATTCCCGTTCTCCTCGGAGCATACACAGAAGGTCCTTAACCTCCTCCATTAGTTGTGAAGCTTTTTCCATGGTGTCGGGTGCCGGCCGAGGTTGGAACTCAGACAACTGCTTTGCTAGCAGGGTGTCGATCTCAGAACACTGTTTCGCTCGGTCTTGTGTAAACAAGCTTTTGAAATCTTCTATAGACATCTCAATCGACTGCACCATTCGCTCCAACTTCTCCGCTGTCACACTCCAGGTAGTCATTGTCGCCTCCGTCAACTTTTTGTATTCACTGAGCGCCGTAAGCATCTCTGATGTTGGCTCTTGCATGGGAGCTTTGATCTCAGAATTGAGTGTGGCGGACAAACTCTGGAACTCTTGTCGCAACGCTTCGGTCGAGTGTATCACTCTTCCCATATCCTGCGCCGCAATGTCAGAGCTGGTTGTCCTTTCCTCCGAGGATTTTTTGTGTTCATCTAGTGCCCCAAGGAGCCCTGATGACTGCTCTTGTAGCAAGGCTTTGACATTGCCACAAAATGTAGAGAACAAGGTTTCGGCTTCTTCTCTAGATATTCCAACTGGCTTATCTGGCATATGACTGGCTCTTATTTCGTCTTTAGCGTTCAGGTATGGAAGTCCACCTTTGCAGTTGGAGACCGAACGGTCTGAGCCGGAGACGTACTGCTCAAACGCACGAAACACAGCATCATGAATGATTTTTTCGAAAGATGGCCACTGTTGTAGGACGAAGGGGTGCGGTACTGCATTTGGGGGCAGTCCCGGCTGGAATACATGGGGCTGGAAAGGAGCTCGAGGAAAGTTGGGCGGAGGATGATGGTTAGGAGGCATGTTGAAATGATGCTCATGGGGTGGCATGTTGTATGGACGGACGTATAAGGTTATGGGGTGTAACAAATCAATGAGAATGGTGAAAATAGGGCGCGACTTAACTTGGTTACAAAAATGAGAACTGGTCGAAGTTATAAAAGCCATTCACTCTCCCAGACGTGTCTTGACTTTTAATAAGTACCCTCAGCATCTGTAGTGTCCAATTCGTTCAGCAATATGTGACTTCTGGACAAAGATGGTACTTCTTTTCCTTGCCTTGTCCAATTGCGGGTCGCTGATGTACGTACCAACGGGATCCCTCCACACTAAACCTCTTTTCAACCAGCGCCCTCTCCATTTTCTATGCTTTCCCAGCCCTCGACCCACCTGCAAAAACGATCTATCTCGCAGAGCAGTAATCAAATGTTTTATGATGTGAATTGTCTATCTTGCTGCGCAGCAAGCAATAATCAACTTTGGTGCTTTCGAAACGCTCAGCCTTCTACAATGTAGTCGATTTTGACACCTATGGTTCTCTCGCAGAGTTTTCCCAATGGCAGGCACCAAATGGTGATAGACTCAGGCCTTATCCGTTAAGGAAAAACGGTGAATAGCAGCTGCCAAGCGACGAGACTATTTTTTTCATCAACATGTTTCACTAGTCCGCGGTTGACGAGAATCCAGGACCACGGATGAACAGTCTTTTCAGACACATCATGTACTATCAATGTAGATTTCTGGACCTGAATCGTTACCGCCATGTGCTCAGTAGAGAGGGCGTTACATGATAGGTACACTTCCGTCGGGCACTTCATGCCGCTACCCCTTCGTCTTACCTTACCCTGATCTTCACGAATATGCGGTGGATACGCCAAGCTTGGATGCGGCACCAGCATGTGAAATCTGTGAAATCAGCTATTAGCGTGTGAAATCAGCTATTAGCGTGTGAAATCAGCTATTAGCGTGTGAACTCATGGACTAGCTTGTGAGTTCATAGTCTCCACAGGTGGCCCCCGCTCCACCGGGTGAATCCTCGTACCAACAACGTTACCATTCACCCCCAAGGAACTCGATCGCGTTATTGAAACCTAGAGTTACCAAAATTGAACGCAATTTTGAACCTCGTCTCATCGAACGTGATGTGTAGAGTAGAATATGAATTGGTAGAAACTGACGACACTACGTAAGCATAAATGGTGGGGACGCGTACCGTATGAGTATCTGAATAGAAAAACTGTGCCGAAGTGAAGAGTCAGCCGTGTCGCATGAATCCGTACCCTAGACACGTTGATAGCAAAGTAGCTTAAATCATTGTTCCATACTTTTCAATAGAACTTGTCCATAGACCGGAATATATATCAATAAATTTAGCAGCGCAATCTGGACCTACGCTAAAGATACTGGTGCTAAGGGTGCCAGTTTTGTTTATCGAAACGTGATTCTTTGATGATGTGCGGAATTGAGGAGTCTTCCTTGACTCCATCATATAAGAGCCAGACCATACCTTGACTTTCTCCCTTCTGTACGACTAGGTAAAAAACATGCAAGCTCCTATTATGGCAGAAAGTGACGAGCTAAATCATTGTGAAAAAATTCCAACCTTACCTCTCAGCTATACCGACAGCTTCCCGCGCATCACGAAAGAAACTCTTCTTGGTTGCATAGATCGCAAGCTGGATCTGCGCTTCGATCGTTTGATTATTGTTGACTGCCGTTTTAGGTACGAATATGAGGGAGGTCACATTGATGGCGCGATTAGTCTTGCGCCACGATTTGGAAGCATCGTAGATACAAATTTCTTTGATGATTTGATTCCCGGCAAGTCCGATCAAGGGCGGACATCCATCTGCCTGTATTGCGAATTTTCGCAGTATCGTTCACCCTTAGTGGCAGATAGTATACGGTCAAAGGATCGGCAATATAATATCGAGCGGTACCCGGCTCTCTTGTACCCTGACATTTACATCCTAGATGGAGGTTACAATAGTTTTTTCAACGCCTACCCAAAACGATGCGTCCCGCAAGCATACGTTCAAATGACAGATCCTGTGCATCAACGTATTTGTGAAGAAGAACTACATCGCTTACGGGGAGCCACAAAACCTTCCAAAATATCGACATTCGGCCATCTGGGTGGGTTCAAGCTCCCTTCGAACGCTAGGAATAGGGATCGTTAAAATGTCAGCATTTTTTTCTTCTCGGCGTGATGTTCGCTGGAGTGACGCCTTGGGCAGATCAGTGCTGTGGTCACACCCTGCTTCATGGTGGAGCCCGCTCAATGCTACAGATGCTAGCGACCAAAAGCGTTGCCAGATAGATAGACTACGTGAATTTATGCTTAATCTTTCGACCAATTTTATGGCGAGAAGGTAAAGAGGAGGCCGTTATTTGGAAGCAGGACCTTTTCCAAGCTTACACAGGGTACTGGTGCATGAAGGGCAGATTTCGCAAAATACCATAGCGGATACAACAACCCGCACCAATGGATCGAACACACGTACTGTGAAGTAAGGGTTTGCTTCTTGCGCTCAGTAAAATTGCATCACTCATATACTTAGCAGATGCTTTGCTATTTATAAAGCAGCCCACGAATATACATCCACAAGATTCACACTTGTCCGAAAGTAGCTGTTGAATACAGGTGGAGTATGAGATTAGTATCGGTCCGGCTGCGGAGTGTTTTAGTAATTCATTTGTGTTTTCTTTGCAATGCTTCTCACGTAACTTGGAAAGTCACACCAAGTTGAATCGTCCCATTTGACTTCCAGTGGCTGGTGGTTTGTCTAACTGGGATGCTGCATCACGTAATGGTTAATGTTGTCAAAAACCAACATAATACTTGCGTCGCTGTCAGGCTCAATTGAAGACTCTAGTCTACCGACGGAGCATTACACCTTCTCTCTTCTCTTTCACTTCTGTCGTGCCGCACTCTGAATCATTGGGTGTAAGTGTAGCTTAAGAAAGGTAAGAACTGGCAGTACAGTTAGGGATCTTTTGCCTATAATATATCAATCACTAAAGTATTTATAGAATCGTATCCAATGCGTCCAGAAAAAGACATCGTCAAAACTCTAACGGGTAAAGCCAATAGTATGATGCACAAGACCCGAGCGATACCCACTATCTCGGGACGTCACATGGCAAAAAGCATTACTGCTAAAGTAGGAGGACATAAGCATCGACAAGAGGAAAGAAGTTGTCTCTATTGTGAAATAGGTCGCAAGTCATCGGATCTCCCTAGGGTCACTGAGTATTGGGCATCAACTATGGAGCTGTAAAGACATTTTAGGGGTTTGCATTAAGAATTCACTATCAAAGAAGGACATAATCGCTTCCTGGATACGGAGACATAGCAAAAATGACTGTTTGCTAGATGAATTGTTTGCTAGGAGGTCAGTGAGGTGTTAACGTAGAATATGATCTTCATCTTATTCTCAACACGGTGGTGGCATACATCACCTGCATCAAAGGGCGCGATTTATGGACGCTCATTCGAGTAATTAGTCACAGCAATCAAGCAAAAGTATGTATATAAAGTTGAGGACATCTTGTAGTAAGCCATTGGTGGCTACTTTTACAAAAGAGCGTCTTGCTACAGCTTGCTCTGCTGGCATCCCTTACACTACTATGTAATTTATGTTGGACGAGAAGTTGCCTGACATATATGACTCTTTAGCTAGAACTGGCTGCACTAGCCAGAGACAACATGTAAGTCACGGCGATGAAACCCTCAGTCATTGCAGGAGCGAGCGTCGTACCCGCGCCTTGCGATTCAAGAAGGGCAGCGGATGCATTCCCACCAGCAAACAGGCCGTGAATCACATCGCCATTTTTCCTAAGCACTCTTGCGAATTCGTCAGTCAGAGGTCCACCTCTTGTGCCAGCATCTCCAGGGAAGATCTTGATGGCATAGAAAGGGCTCTCTTTGACGGGGCCCATACAAGGGTTTGGTGTGACATCTGGATCGCCGATAAACTGCTGGTATCTATCCTCGCCCCTGTGGAAGTGCTTGTCGCGGCCACCGTCGCACATCTCGTTCCATTCACTCAAGGTTGCCTGTAGACTCTGATTTGGTACCAGAATCTGCTTTGATAAACCATCAACGGTATCTGAGCGTACCAGGAGGCCTTTTTCGACGGCTTGGTCAATTAACCATGGACTTTGGAGGCCCCCAATAGGATATGCCTGCATGTATTTGTCATCGAAAATAAGCCAAAATTCGGCTGGTCTGCTGCCTTTCTTCGCCCTTTCATACATGGACCTAACAGCAGCACCGTAAGGTTGGGATTCGGAGAAGAAACGGCGTCCATAGCCATCTACTACGAAGGAAAAAGGCTTCGATATGGCGAACATGGCTTCCGTTACTTTCCCTGTTCCAGGGTTGATCATGGTGGGGATACCCCAGACTTGGTCTAGCTGCGCACTGTCAGCGTGAAGCCTTTGGCTGACTTGAAGCGCAATGCCAATGTCTCCAGGAGCAGCAAGACTCCAATCCGCCATGGTTGATATCTTTGAGGCTCGTCCGTCGGTAGATCCGATTCCGAGGTATGTATCTCTCATCTTCTGATTCTGAGAGAAACCTCCTGTGGTCAGCACCACGCCCAATGATGCGTGGATGTGGACCGGCTTTTCGCTACGTCCACACAGGACCTTTGCTCCAATCACCCTGCCATCAAGATCAGATACCAAGAGCTCTTGTAGCTCGCATCGAGTCCAGATGGTCACGTTGCTGTGCTCCTTGCATATCTTGAGGAGCTGAGCGATCAGCGACTGACCCATAGACATCGGTCTCTCCATATCCTGAGGCGGAGACACGGTTTTAGTGGCACAGCCCGTGGAAAAAGGCCGCCTCGTCAAGACACATAAGTCTTCGAATCGGGAAATAACAGGTACGTTTTCCTGCACTTGAAGGTATCTCACCCAGCCTTCCAAACTCGCTGCATCGAAAACTTCAGGATCCAAAGTGCGGCCATACGCGACCGCTCCTTCCATATGTGGGTGATAATCTGGAAACTTGGATGGGGTTGCCATCCAGCGAAAACCCTGATTTCTGAAATACTTTGCCATCTCCGGTCCCTGCGTCAGAAAAGCCTTCAGCCGTCTGTTCTGCAGATCCCGAAGGACAATGTCTTCGTCGAGACCTGGGCTTGTAGCCTTCCCTACAGCGGCAATGTAACGTTCAGCCTGCTCTTTGCTATCCTCGATCCCAAGCTCTTGCATACGGAAATTGTTGGGCATCCACATGCAGCCACCGGACCTGAAAGTGGTGCCGCCGACATAGTCCTCCTTCTCAACAAGGATGACTCTGCGCCCTTGGTCTTGCACGGCTGCCGCCGCCGCTAGGCCGGCAGCACCGGCACCTATAATGAGGATGTCGCATTCAAAAATTGACCCTCGATACTGACTAGAATTTCCGCGGTGACCAGAGTCTTGCTTAATGATGGGGCAGCTGGGCTTTGTGTTATGTGGGGGCATGGCTCAGTTCTGTATGGCACTGGCGCACAACACGAGCAGCGATTCGCTTGTTGAAAGATTGGATAAGAGTAAAGGCTTTATGGTTGGTTTTTAGTACTCAAACATTGCCTACTTGAGGTTTTTGTTTCTTCTCGAACTGCTGAGTAAAAGCAAGTTTGGCGAGGGAAAGAACCTTTTTATATAATGCTTCAAGAAGATAAAGAATGCAGGCAAAGAGAATCAAGACCACGATGTAAGTATGATCGGTGGGATAGGTCACCTTGGGCGTCACCTTGGGGAATGCCGAGCTGCGTTTTGAACGAACCATGTTGTAGTCAAGATTGGTGGAATACGGAGCAAAGCGTTTGGGGTACTTTTCACGGCTTAAAAGATCTATTTCTCCAAAGGAGCTAGCTACTCTACGACAATCTCGTCTTGAGCTTCTTGAACCCGGACGTGTGAATTCGATTCCTGCAGAAATATGGAGCTAGCCTGTAAGCGACAGTAGCTAGACGCCATGACGCTAGGGTCGTCACACGCAAGATATTTCTCATGTCTTACGTGCGCTTGGTCCATGGGTACAGTTAGGTATATTCATCCATCTGTGTGCTGTGAAATCGTGCTCTTGACGGTATGCTTCTGACTCATATGCTCAATCTCAGGACGCCTTGGCTTGCATGACGTGCCCGTGAGATTGCCTTCAATTCAACAACATTCCTTTTTCCCATTTATATATAGAAAATTCGCGAATCTAGTCATGTGTACATACGTCTGTCGATTTTGTATTAATATATTTCTTAAAAGCGAATTCTCATTTATCAAATTCCTCCTCCGTAAAGGCAGATATTTTCGGATTGGCCCGCCACGTAGAGGTGGAATGTAATTCTAGCAACATACGATGCGTTACCCTTCTACTTGTGAGTCAACCTGCGGTATATGCAACTCTTATTCACAGACGTGAGTCAGCATGACCCTACATGATGCGTTATGCAGACTAGAACGGCGGCAGGTTAAGCCCAAAACACTCCGGACCACAAATTTCCGGTAAGGATATATGATGTAACATCGTATACAAAATGATGCTATAATTGTAACGAAGTGTCACAGTTGCCAATGAGGCCAACTCTTCTCTCTGAACAGGCACTGTGATAGGCACCAGTATAAAATACACTCACGGGCTCCTTGCTCGCTTTCCTGAGCTGACCCTTCCTACTGGCGCCCCATCTGGTCCTCGGTTGTGCGCCTGATCAATATGCGCTATCATTCAATCCTCGCATTCACCTTGGCGAGCATTGCAGTGGCCGAAGAGGTCCCGCATAAGACGTAAGTTTCTTGTATCTCACTCCTTTTACGGCATGTTCTAATCAATCTGGATAGTGGCGGAAGGTCTGTTGAGAAATCTCACACGACGCTGGATTTGACTAGTCCCACGATCACGGCACCCCCTCACAGCAACGCTGAGCGTGACCTTGATAGCTTGCTTTCGTCTTTAGAACTGCTTGCGAGCAAAGCAAGTGGGAAGGGCAGCAGCTTACTGGACCATGGTGAAACGCTAATCAAGGACAAGGCGTCCGCCATCAGCACAGCTTTTGACGGATCAGAAACATTGATCTCGGACAAGATTGCGGAAGTGAATTCTCGAGTGCTGAGCGCTATGAAAGAGGTTGTAACACACCTGAATGAAGGCAGCGATAGCGGTGACGGCAGCGGCAATAGCGCGGCTAGTGTAGACGTCCAGCGAAGCGTCGCCGCGGCTGCGGCTGTTTTGGGTGCCATCTTTATTGGCTTTGTAGCCGCTTGAGCATAGTTCCTGGTGCAATTCAGATTTTTCCGAAGTCCATGATAATGATGGGATATCCTTCTAACGAACTTGGAACGTGTTGACGGTTGATCTGAGCTCGTCCGTCACCTTATCCTCATAGAGTGCTGCAAAAAGGCCCTCTCCCATAGAGCGTCATAATTAGTTTCGATGGGTAAAGAAGATGCAATTGTGATCATCTATATACACGTGTATGTATGTATGTATGTATGTATGCAAGAACAACAACCTGGCTCTCGATATAGCTGTGGCTGTGGAGACTCTACACGAACCTGGCTATAGTGAGAAGATTGGCGTCTAAGCAGGAGTGCATTTATTGGAAGGCTTCTATTGTATGAGGTCCGGGGATCTGTAGGGTAAATCGAGACTGCTACCTGGTAATACTACCTGCTCCCAGAACTACACTAAATTAGTGCCACCGACGACTCTCATACCCAACGACTGACCTGGACCTTGCTTATTTTATGAGTCCTCATTATCGGATTCAGACAGGACCTCGATCCTTATGATGACCTTGCCACAGTTGAGCTTGGAGATAATAGTAACCGGAATCGCAGCTTACCTGTTCAATATCGTTGAGGGCCTGCACCCATGACCTGTTCTCTGCTGACAGCCTGGTCAGTTTGTCCATCTGGCTGTCAAGGCTTGTCCTTAAATATTGCAGCTTTTGTTGGATATTTTCCAAGCCCTCTGCAGTTGAATTGGAAACTGAAGACGCCTGCTCTTCCAGGGCCATTTTAGTTGGCAGAGTCAACTTTGAAATGTTCGGCGCAGTAAACGGTTCAGGACCACTTGCTTCATCTTTCGGCGCATCTTTGTTTGAGACGGATATAGTGTCGAGGACCAAGGATGATTTCCTTTCCAAACAAACTGAACTCTTCCGTTGAGTCTTTTGTGTAGGTACCGGCGGGATGAATTCAGTAGGTTTCCACGATTCGATGTCGTGAGTTAAAGAATCGAAGGAGGTAGTATCTACAAATGTTTTACCGGCTTGATAAGCTCTCCATACTGGGCTATTCTTCTTTTTGTCTGGAGCCTCCCACAATTCTACACGTTCGTCTGGTAGGCAAACAACGTAGGTTTTTTCTTGTACAGTTTTATAGATTTGGCCTTCGTAATCTCTAATTTTATCCTCGAGTCCCTTAACACTTTTTGCATTCTCCGATAGCAGAAACTTCTTGCCGGTTAAAGCCTTCGGGGGCTTTCGGCGAGTCATCATGTGACGAAGTATCCTTTCGAAGATGGTTGGTGACTAGTTGAGCTTAGCAAGGGCATCGAGGTATTTATCAACAGTTTAGGTGAGCCTAAGATCATACTGCCAGTCAAATTTACAGGTATACGTTAATCTGAAATATCCTCGTTCTATTCTTGGCTGGTGCTCTTACTCAGACGCCCTATGGTCCTTTTCGTCAACAAGAGCAATGTTTCTCATTCAACAATTTCTGCCTATTGCATGAATGTATAGTATCATTCTCGGATCCCACTTATATATATCTGGCTGTTTTATTGGTACAATCGATTTTCTCTCATTTCACTATACGCGGTATGTGGCCGCTTTTATCTGTACCTATACGCTCTCAACAAGACTCAGATGGCAGCCGACGCGACCGTTGAATCAATGGAGCAATTTGGGGCCCTCCGGTTGCCCAACCTAAATACCCACCATTCAGTCGCTGCTTACCCGTGATAGTCCGCGACAAGCACGGTTTCAGCTGTAATGTGCAGCTCCTAGACAATCCGGAACTGGATAGAAATCCTGGCATACACCGTAATTCAGCATCCCAGTGCTAAGTTGCGAATTAAGGATTCTATACTTTCCCCGATACCAAGCTCCTAGCGTTGGCCAGCGAGTCCTTCATGGCTGAGTTTTCCTTTGAGGAGTTGGTATCAACTCTCGTGTGACTACGCAGCAGGCTTGGTGGTGGAATTATGAGGTCAAGTACGTCATTTCACTGTTCAAGGGCCTCTAATCGCCAGACTCCCCTTTCACCATGCAATTCGCACCCAGCAATTGGGAATCAAGGTCAGGACATATCAGCTTCGTGCTCAACCGTGTTACTCCCCAACTTCGGCACACAAGGTTTGACCAGCAGCGAACTAATGACAGAAATGCATATTGAAAGTGAAATCAACCTGTGCCACAACAGATTGCTCTGTTGTAGGTGCAGTACTGTATTGATCTATGGTAAAGTCTATGACTCGACAGTTTTCCAGCAGGCCTTGCGGATTGCGCCTTGTAACATATTGCTGCAATCCATATGTCCAGTCCCATGCAGAACACTCCATAGCGTCTATGAAGCTTTCAACCCTCCATGCGGCCTCACTGGTATGATATGCTCCAGGACTTTGTGCTTCTCTCGCATCCTGCTTAATTTCATTGCCAGTCCAGATATGGTCATGGGCTTCCAGTACATCGCATATCCCACTTGAATAAACTTCCACTTGATGTTTTCCAGCCTCGATTCGACAATGTATCTTTCATCTGGCGCCAGGAAGCCTAGGTCGACGACTCCCGCATCGAAACCTTTGCCATTGGGGATATATGGTAGAGTGGATTGTTGATGTAAGGCGTCATGAACGAATGCAAATGGAGTTGTTTCCAAAACAGCTTGGGGAGGAAGACTGTAGCAGTTGGAATACTCTTGAGAGTCGGCAAACCAGTAATTGGATTCCCAGGGACTCCAGAAAGGCCAGTAGTATAGGGTGGGATCCGACAGCGAACTGTGATATGGATATGCCACGATAGAGTCGTCAAGAGGAATCGTAGAATTGTCTTGGATCGGCCAGGGCGCTGTGCGCACGAGGTCCTGAGACGAAGGTGCTGTAGCACTTGCGAAAGAGTCCCAATACAATGGGGGAAGTAAGCTTGATACTGAATGCTCACTAGCGTTGTGTGGATACATGAAATGCCAGTTCTGCCCTGACGAATGATGAGCCATCTCCAAAAGCTGGACAATCGAGCCACAGTGTTTGCAATGCTTTGAACAAAATGTGAAATCTTTGGACAGTTCATGACTTTTTTTTCTTTAGATATTTTACACATCCTTCGCGGACCTGTGATGTCTGTTATATTACCTCCCAGGTGAAGTGTCCACCCTGTGAATCGTGTCGTTGGAACCTTTGATCATTCTCATTCTGATTCAGGAAGCGATGCTCAGCATCAAGGTCCAACATGCTGCAAGATCCTAGAAATTCTGTCACATAAAGCCTGCTGGGCCCATGTCTAACTTCAGTGATTCACAGATGCTAGACCCACTGCGAGAAGCACCCAAACCACATAAGGGAGAAAGCCGACGGGTGAGGGTTAGAGGAACAAGTGTTCCAATACGACGTGGGGACTCTAGTCAGGAAATGCTCATTGGCCTACGGAATATATGGAGCAAAATTGAGATTAAAAAAAAACTCCTCTCCGAGCCTTCGGTGGGATGGCTGGAGGAAACAAGATTGACAAGTACCATTTGGTTCTGCAACAGTTTGTTGGCCAAGAAATGCTGATTTTAGCTTGAGATCAAACGACGTCCAATCGTAGACCTTGGTTATCTTCGCCTTGTCCGTTTTCACGCCCTAATGTGATGCGGCTAGGCGGAGCAAGCAAAGCACATGATCAATACAAGGCGCGGAAAGGTTGGGGATTCTGCAGAACAAGCAAGTACCAAGGTCTTCGCGATCCAGTCAAAGAAGTCTCCGACAGCTTGGGCCCTAATTTAGCGCAGTGAACTCACGGTGAACTCACAGTGAACTCACAGTTAGTTTGAAGTGGGGCTTTCTCTTATCCCTTGTCTTGATCCTTATTTAAACATCTTGGCATTTAAGTAAGTACTAGACACGAACGAACATGGCGCGGAGCCGGATTGTGGGCGATCACGGAGCCATTATTACCCAGCAAATATTCTGTTCCCATATTTGGAAGGGTCTCTAGACCGTCTTACCCCATGCTCGAGTCCGTGAGCACTAGGGGTCAATGCGTAAGGCAACGAAATCTTTAGTCAATTCAGAAAGTGAGAAAGAAACATTTATTTACAACAATGTTGCGGAGAAAAAGAAGCATGTCGGCCAGTAAGATGTTTTCGGTCCCACTTCAATAAACAGAATTCTGAATAGCTTTAAATAAATAACTTTTAGGTCTCAATAGTATCTTTGATGCTTCTTCTTTTTTTTTTTTTCTTTTTTTCTTTTTTTCTTTTTTAAGAATTAATATGTATAGAAACCATTTTAATGTTTTAGTAAATATTTATATCTTAAAGTCACATTTTTCCCGGCTTTAGTAGCCTCTCCTCCCGTTAATGTTCCCCTTTGACCTTGCGTCAGGCACTTGACAAAGCCATGAGGGTAGATTGGCGGGGCCGATGTGCAGGCTCCCTTTTTAAGTAGTGGAGACCAACTCATTCGACGGGGCTCATCGGCTTCCGCGGTTTGGTACAGTTAAAGTAAAAGAATATTGATTCTTACCATCGCAGAGAATCCAAACCCCCACGACCCAGTCGGCAGTTGGTGAGTTCGGTCCCTGGCCGAAATATCTCGGGACGGCTGGAAACAAGGATTTGTGAGAGTCCAGGCGAGCGCCTAAACTAAGACGGCAATGTATCCAACTTGCCACGAGTTACCCTCCAGATAGCTGCGACAGGATGATGTCGGCCTCCTTGGGTAAAGAAAGAGAAAACGAGCAAGCCCAGTCTAAGGGTTAATCAGCCAGTGGGTCTGACCAAAATGACGCAAGAAGATGACGGTGGGGGATTCAAGTGAAATATTAACCCCACAGCGCTCGGCCAGGTTCATCCCCGTGAAAAACCCTGAGGCGACGTTTCATCAAACACTTCAGACATGATCATCACACGATCGTATGCCATGCCTTGGGCATCATAGTCAACGTCAATGACAACTCCGGCCGGTGCATGGTATCCTGAGTTTGAGACTGTCATCAATGCAGGACACGGCAACCTTGGTCAGGTGGGTTGGTGCTGACATAGAGCATTCAATTTTAATAGACTAATAGGCTCAAGAAATACTTTCTCTCCACTCGAAGACTTAATCCGAAGTGATACGTTTTCGAGAAATAAGTCTTCCTTTACTCTCCCCATCTTAGTACGCCTCACATGCTAAGATTCTAACTTGAATTGTTCGCTGCCGAAGAGCTTGACGGCCAATCAGAAGTAGAATCAAGTCCTGGAGGAAATTGACGAATGGTAAGAAAGTGTGTGTTGCGTCCTCATCTGGGTTGTCTGAAATTTCTTCCCATGTAGCCTCTTCTCGTGGCAGCTGGCGCCAGTCTTTGTAGTCTACTTCTACGAGGCGATACCTGTCCATCTTGAAGACATCCATAGCGGGCCTATTTACCTGCTCCTTTGAGGGTACCCACTGTTTTCGTTTGATCATGTAGTTGACTATCCATATCGCCTCCAGATTGCCAACCTTTGCACCACGCAAGGCGCATGAACATAGAAAGTTCAGTATGTCAGCGGATGGATATTTTCTCCTCTCGGACAACCAGTTCGTATGGTATTCCCAGCCAACATGCCGCATCCCTAGGCCCCACTCCTCTAAGCCTGCACCGGGTCCCTTCGTGCATGGAGAGGATGACTTTGATTCGAGAGGGTGAAGCTGAAAGATGACGAGGTCTTCTGGAGCACATGTAATCTTCCATTGTTTCGTTCTATCGATCCCTGCAGAGGTCAAGGAGTAAGACGCGTGATGGCCTGCGGTAGCGCAAGTTGAAGCTTGGCCTGGACCTTTGCGAGCGTCGCTTCGTGGCTGTCTTTCATGGAGACAAGCGGCGTAACGGGACTCTCTGCAGGTCACCCGAAGACTCACAAGGGTCACGTAGGAAGAAGGGTTACCATCAAAATGTAAATCCTTTCCATCTCTTAAATCGGTTGAAGTATTTGGGATAGGACCAACGGGCCACCTCGGAGGCAGTAGGTAGTAATCCATCGGCCAATTGCTCAAGAGGATACCATAGCGACTCGTCTGAGATTGGCTATGATTGAAAAGGCGAAATAAATGTACTCCGGGGCTCTCCGATTGAAGGGCGAACCTCCAGATCCTAGCCCTGAGCTCAGGCGGGAGCTGCTTAAAACAAGTGAAGTTTTCGAGCATCTTGGTCCAACAGATGGTAGAGATCTTCACTTCCGAAAAGCCCACACAATTCCAACCAGGCCTTATAGTTGCATGCTGTTCTCCTACAACCAAGGATCGTGATGATACGAGTTTTGCTGATCCATGCTATGTCGCAGCAATATGACCATGGCTGAAATCTTGTGAAATTAATGTTGCTAGCGTTGTAAGCCGATGTCGTAAAAGAAAGGGAAAAGACTCCTTGTGTGAGCGACCAGACATGAAGAGAGGACTGATTCTATCCAGCCTCCATCATGTAACCTCCTTTTCCTACTATGGTTAATATGGCCCTCAAGGCCTTAGTCATCTCTTCTCATGCTCTGTCAGCTGCCAACTCCAATGTTTCACGAAACGTGGAGACCCATTGAAGTAACAAGGATGCTGTGAACGAGCAAGATGCGTGCCCAAGCCTATAGAGTACTAGAATGGTTCATGGCAACTGATTGGGAATATAACAGGTAATTTTACCATAGGTTTCCATATGTTTGCTGTCATATTTCTGGAACCGGTACTCCCTATAATAGGCTAGTTGCCTCTTGCTGGCAACCTGTTTTTATTCACTGTCTAGAGGCAAGACAACGTCATCAAACCAAGGCTACCATCGGCACGATCACCGCTATGTCTTCCTCATACATCATTCCGGGCACTGTTTTTCTAATTCTTGGTCATATTACAGTAATAGTGCTTTACAGGCTGTACTTCCACCCTCTAGCCAAGTATCCAGGTCCGTTCTGGGCACGGATCTCAGCATTCCCAGCATATTACTACACTCTCAGACAGGATCGGCACATATGGTTCTGGAAGCTGCAGGAGAGATATGGTAAGTAATATACACCCATCACAAATAGGAGTACGTCAAAGGCTGACGTACGCTCTTACAGGCCCAACCTTTCGCATCACTCCCAATAGTCTCTTGATCAACACTCCTACCGGCCTAAAGACCATCTATAACAATAAGGCAAATGTCAAGAAGGCGGAATATTACAGAGTATACCCTCGCAATATTCACGCTGTGACAACATGGAATAGTATCGATAAGACTACCCATGCTCGAAAGAGGCGAGTTATGAACCATGCCTTCTCTGATAAAGCACTGCGCTCCTGCGAACCTTTCATTCATTCCAATATCGATCGATGGATTGAGTTACTCGATCAAGAGATTAGAGAGAAGAAATGGTCTGGCTCATTGAATATGGCTCGATGGGCTGATCATCTTGTCTTTGATACCCTAGGCGAGTTATGTTTCGGTAAATCCTTTGGCATGAAGGAACATGATAGCGAGTTACGGCATATTCCAACGCTCATGACTGACTTTATGTCCACTATTCATCCAGTAAGATACAAGACACCATCGATAAAGCTGTTGCTAATGTTGGATGTTCAGATTGCCTACTCCCCGTTTGCTTATCTCTGGGCATGGCTCAAGCCCAGAGGCCTGGACTATCTTCTCGCAGCCATTGCGCCTCCAGCCTTGAGCAAGTGGCAAACGTTTGTCGAGAAATGCTTTACTGAGAGAGCTCAGCTCGAAAATGAGGCGCGAGGAGTATGTAAATTGGGTACAGAGAGTCGAAAGGATTTCTTCCACTATCTCTTCCACGCCATTGATCCTGATACTGGAAAGGGATACAGTAACGATGAACTGTTCGGTGAGAGTGAGTCTCTTATTATCGCTGGCTCCGATACGTCCGCCATAAGTCTCGCTGCTGCTTTCTTCTATCTTACAAGATACCCTCATGTACAAGACAAGCTTGCCAAGGAATTGAAATCTACATTTCCCAGCGTCGACGACATCAGGGGTGGCGCAGCTCTCTATTCCTGTCAATATCTTCGAGCGTTCATTGACGAGACAATGCGCATGAGCCCTCCTGTTCCGGCTGATCTTGCTCGAGAGGTCCAAGAAGGTGGCATTGTTGTCGATGGGCAGTATATCCCCAAGGGTATGAAAGTCAGCACCGCATCCTACTGTATGCATCACAACCCTGATATATATCCTGAGCCATTCAAGTTTCGTCCCGAACGGTGGATTGTCGATGAGAATGATGAGTGTGGAGTTTCTTCTGCGAGTGTCTGTTTAGCTGAAAGTGCATTTATGCCTTTCTCTGCAGGCCCTCGCGGATGTGTTGGGAAGAATCTGGCCTATCTGGAGATGAGCCTAGCTTTGGCAAAGGTTGTGTACCACTTTGAGATCCGTCGTGATAACAACAGCAACCTGGGAGGTGGAAGCCCTGATGCTATCAAAGGACGTCGTACTGTTGACCAGTATCAGTTGCGAGATATATTCGTTGCGAACAGGGACGGGCCCTTGGTACAGCTTACCAAACGAACCTGAAAGGATTGATCGCTCAGTGTTCGGTTTCGGACTGCTCTTCGCCTCCTCAATTCCTTGCACATTGAGGTGATTGGGTAGCAACCTCTACACACGATAATATATATGCTACCTTTATGTTCTATTATATAAACAATTTGAAGAACTGTCACGCAAGGTCACGTTTCCAGATCGTCAAGTTCAACCTAGAAGGCATTAACATCTCTATCTGCTTTACAAATCACTTGTGGAATACGATATTGAAATCTTCAGGAAGCATATCAGGCCCCATCCTGAAGATACAGGTAGACTAAAGTTTCGTCATTGTTAGAAAGGGAACTAAAAAAAACAAAAGCATCCCGCTTGAATTGATCATCGTAGCTCAATGTATTGTATAGTATTCCAGTGATTTCTAAATGCCTAGCTGCACTGGCCCTTAAGAACATATTGTCACTACTCCATTTTAATTTACAGTCTTTTGCGAAAGGCAAGAGTAGTTTGGCAGCTTCCAAGTGACCCGGAGCGACAGCAGCTTCAAAAAGTAATAACTAGCAATTTGCACATTGGTTTCTTTTGTGGCGCTGACACCAGTGGGTGTTCAAGGTTATCGACTGTCAACGCTCAGCTACTCAGCGTCCAATACCGCCCTAGAGTTACAGCATGTTGTCCAGACGAACGCATAATGACGAGTACATTTGTGAAATGGCCATTTCATAAAGATGTGACCTTCAAAGAGATAAAAGGCCCGGTGGCGAAGACGCAGGAATTTTTGAAATACCCTCATCCACTTGTCTTCATCTTTCACGGAGAAGTGGGGGCGTTGCTATCGGCACGTAAGAAAAGTGAAACTTTTCGTCTTATTATGGTCAATTGGATAAACAGGTGGATGCCGTGACACAAGGAACGAGTCAGGATGGTGTGCTCCCCCCCCCCCCGACAGCAGCGGGACTATGTGCAGTGGTGTGAACAGAACCTTTGAAGCGAGACCGGGGTCATTGCGGCATGAACGCTCGCCTAGACCAGGTCAACATCTAACATCCAACCCAACATCCCTTGATCGGTATTTCACACTAGTGACTCTCCACTTCACAGATTGATCCACAGCTAACAATCCTAGATTCCGGTTTCTCAATAGACGCAGTAACATCATATTCTGTGATCCACTCTCTAGTGGACATGATAGATGAAAGAGATGTTCCATCTCATTGAGATTAAGTACAGGGGTAGAGATCTCTCGAGGTCTCTCAGCGTATCTCTGATCTGTGGGCCGGGTTTTGATACAGTAAGGCTCTCTGTTTCCTACAAAAATGGCGTTAAAATTCGTAGCCTGCTGTATTGTACACCTGTCATCCTCTCTTAGCTTTACGTTGGATATACCCTAGATTACGCCACTACGAACAGGTGCATTCTATCACGGATATGAGTGTCAATCTCACCTTTGGCGTGAGCTCCACGACATCAGATACCAGAGACCCGTCCTCTGGTAGCTCGTTGCTTCGACCACATCGATGCGACAACTGCATGGCTCCACCACTACCGGACCATCCTCCCTATTGTGGTTCGTCTTGCTTTGAGAATTATCTCATGAATTTGAGTTCAGTGTATGGGTCGCCCACAGGCCAACAAAACTCTCATCTCCCTCAAGACTCTGTCAGATATGATACCACAGTGGCTGGGAGTGAGTTTGAGTGTAGCACATGTGCTAAGTATACAGAGGCACTTGGGTTTGCTGCATCACTTGGGACCTCTACCAATACGGCGAGCTCTGAGGGAACAAGTCAGCCTACATCAGTTCTGCAGCCCCTCACCTGCTCCTCTCCTAACTGCAATCCTGCGAAATGGGCTGTGTGTCTGTACTCAAACGGTCCAGGCTCTCCTGTCGTTGACAACTTGTTTGACGACGCAAGCCTCTTGCTTGAAGAACCTGAGATGAACGACCGAAAAGACCTTCATGAGTTCTCATGTGGAGAAAGTACCGCCCTGCTCGAGTACGAAGATTTTGTCCTTTATAAAGAGCCAGACTGGCTCGATGACTTTGAGCCACAGCTGTCCGAACGGGCGTTTGCAACGCCCCAACCTAAGGATGACAATGACACAATGAGCGATGATGACGATATCTGTTATTGTGGGTATTGTTGGCCATTTTCTGTGCAAGACGGTGCAGGACAGCTGGGAAATTTGTGTGATGGTGAAGTGGAAGGAAATGATGTCGCTAGTGCTGCGTGACATGGTCACTCCACGCGTAGATGTTCTACATGTACCATCAGTTTATTTTATCACCAATCACTACAACTATAAGATCGTTAGACCTCTTGTGTAAACTTTATGATTGATCGAAGGTGGTGACTGCTGTTTGAGGGATGCATGGTGGTGGAATAAATTGACTGTAGGCCATTGGTTCGCGATCCTTAACACACTATCTCAGGCATGCTTATTCATGGCTATACCCAACAATAGAAAAGACGAAGGAAGAAAGCTCACCGCATATGGGCCTGGTGAAACCTATATGTGTCTACGTAGACACTTGAAACGTAGTAAGCGATGTCTCATACGTCACAGATGGGCGTTAAGACTACAGCGGTTGCCGGATGCGTAAGCTTGTGACTGACAGCCAGGTACCAGAGAACTAGGCTAGATGAGATGGCTAAGAACACGACTACACTGGTTAACCTGTTCCAAGCACCTCCAAGCTTCCAAATATTTGTAGGTTATGGCAAAATGCTTAAAACCATTCATATACCCTCCTCAGGGTATCCGTTGTACTCAAGAGTTACCAAAAGTCAAAAATCAAATTATTGCTTGGATTTATGAGCAAACAGGGTTCTGTAGGTTCCGCCATTACTAGCCACGAGGTTTTGGAACGAAACGACGCCGTAGCGGTTATTTCCAGAGGCCTATGAAGATACAGGCTGTCATACCATGCTGAAAAGGACATGTGACAAACCAGGCAACAGCTAACGACATCTGTGTGAACTCGTCGTCCCGCTTAGTACCCCTTTTCTATGTGTGTTCACATTACATTTGCATGAATCCTCAAAACTTGAAAGGACTTTTCCCTTGGTCTTTCAGTAACTACTAAATATAAACGAGTAAGAAATGATCAATTGATAAGGTGCAGGGTGTCAGAGGCGCCAATACCATCGAGAACTGAAGACCATAGGTCAAAAATATAAACTCGAAGCAAACAAATATTCGTACCTGAAGCATAGAAAGATTGAAAATGTTGTATGGCCCAAAGAGGCCATCTCTCGAGCAACAAGAGAGCATCTAACGTCACACGATCTTCGTATGACGCTTATTCGAGAGCTGTAGTATTGTTTAAAGTCAATGTCAGGCTGAGCCTTCACCATTACAATCCGTTTGATTCCCCCACTCGTTCTTCGGCTTTTGCGCATCAGTATCTAAATAATAACACGTTAGTATCAATAAAACGCTGCCTTTATTGCATAAGCCGGTGTCGCGGAGGCCCAAGCTCAGCCAATCGGCACATCTACCAATTTCACTCTAGGGTGGGTCAAAAAGATTGTAAACTTGTAGTTCAAGGTCCCATATAAATTCATTGAGACACGTAATCTGAAAAGAACCCACATTGGGTTCAGCTGTTAGGGAAATTCAAAAGGCCCACTTAACACGTCATGCTACGCGTCTTCCATGTGTCAGACATTACGTGTATNNTTCATGTTGTGTTCTGTTGAAATCTTCCCCTTAGAGGTTTTACCATTCGGCTGTAATCTTAAAGTATCGCTGCTTTCACGTGAGGCCCCAGCACCTGTTCAACACCATGAGATGACCATCTCATGCTCAAGCGACTCGGGATAGTTACTGTGAAGGGCATATCACTGTAGAGGCCGGGCACATTATGAACGACATGGTCAGAAAAAGAGGACGGAAAGCTGAGACGACTTGTTGATTTGTATGGCCGTAGTGGACGAATATCGCCGTAAAATTAAGCCTACACTCTTCGGAAGAATGTCACAGGCGGTTCCATCAATAACTGAAACCAAGCATCCATCACATCCCAGTCAATTCGTTTGTGGCTGTTAACACAGTGTTAGGGGTCAAGACGATGGCCATTACTCGACTAAAATTAGCCAGAAACTTAGAAGTTGCAGTAATAAGCACATCTAGAATTGGCCGTACTCTCGTCCTGGCGACTGATATCCCAGCCAAAGAATGCTTGACGGTGACAACGATACATGGTCAAGATAACAGAGATTCAACTATCTGTAGAAGGAAGATTCGTTGTCTACTACGTAAAGTCCATCCGAAAGAGGGGTAGTATCATGGTAGACAGAGGAAAGGTAAATCATCTCCTTCTTCAAGTTCTTATTAAATGGACAATTTACACTACAAATACGCGAAATCAAGGCGTGAGTTCAATTTCGGTCACTTGAAATTACAGCTTTGTTAAGAATGGATCAAGGCTATGCAGGTATTGGACCTTTTCTGGCCACAAGGCCGACCTTAGAGGAAACTCCAGCCTCCACCAGTTTGTGCCTAAAGCTTAGACCGTCCAAAACCAATACACTGAGGCTGTACTCGAACCATGCCGTACTCTTTGACCTCTTCTAGTCGTCTAAGAACTTCATCCTCACTAGGGGAACCACCATTGATTCGCCGATACGCTGGAAGTAAAACTGCCTCGTCAATCTCTGTATATTTACCACGCTGTACATGGATGAGCTGCCCGTTCCTTGAGGTGTCAGCCATGAGATAAGCAGCGCAGCGAGCTACCGCCGAGGCAGGTTGCACCTCTACGTGTATGTCCTCAAGTAAGGTCTTCAATGATGGGAGTACATTGCTATCAGTCCAGCTGGGTGCCATGGTATTGACTCGAATTGGAAGCTGGGCTTCTTGAAGCCGTGGAACAAGAGCCCGACCAAAGCCGAGGACCCCGTGCTTGGCCGTAGCTGGTCCAGATCATCAGTCAACAATAATCTAAAGATAGTTCCTCTTGCTTACCATAGTCAACAGCTCGAAAGCGCTGCAAACCGGTCGCGGATCCAGTGATAACAATGCTGCCACCGTCTTCCTGCTGGCGTAGGTGATGAATCGCGAGGGTAGAGGTGTTGATGACACCCTTGAGACTTATGTCGAGAAGCTGGGTCGAGGGCTCAACTGCATCGCCGTGTTCGTCAAAGTCTGTACGCAAGTACTCGGCCCGAGGGCCAACCCCTGCATTGGCAAAGACATGATCGATACGGCCATATATCTTCTTCGTGTTGTTGAAAAGTGCAACTAAGTCTCTCCAGATAGAGACATCTGTCTTGATGAATGTGTATGTACCTCCCAAGTCCTTTTGAGGAGCTTGAACATCACCGCAAACTACCGATGCTCCGAGGGACAAAAGTAGTTCGACAGTGGCAAGGCCTATACCAGATGATCCTCCTGTTTTAGAGATTTTAGCGGCGAGCTAGATCTGTGTTGTTGCTAAAGGCCTCTAAAATATGAATGTTGGGAGAGTGTTGCTACATACCTGTGACAATGACTACTTTGCCCTCGAGGGACGTCAAGTCCTTGTCGTCAATAGTGAACTCCGCCATTTCTATTTTTCTTCTTCTCTCTCTTTTTCTTTTATCCAGTTTTACTGGAGAAGGGGAGAGAAAGCTGTTACGAGTATTGTCAGCACGTGGAGTGGCAGCAAAATGGTATTTGAGTACAAGGATGATGTGAGACTTGTAGGTAATGAGGACGGTGTTATTGAAGGGACCAGAGAGTCCTTTGAGGCCAGGCTTCAGCGACCGCAATCCTTTGTCCTCGCAGTCGGAATTCACTGGGAAACCCCTGTTTTGAACAAGGTTTACATAACAGAGAAAAAGCAAGGGATGTGTATGATACAGTGGCTTTCACGCTCACCTTGCATCACATGAATGATTTTCTTTCGTTCTTGCTGGTTAAGCCATTGTGGGGCCAGGAGATTGCGAATGTAAGATTTTGGGGTTTTGACCGTGCTGTCAGTAATCCGGCAAACAACGGGATGTCGAAGATGAGCTTCAGGAAATGTGGACACGCTTCAATTTCGTATTAAAATCGACCTTTAGACTTCCCCCATCCCGTATCAGTCTAGTATTGGTGAATGACAGAGACCAAGACCAAAGGGACCCGGGGAATATCGGTGCTTTTTGTGGAGTTCTCTGTGCGGGCCATTTTCACAGGTGGATATTTATCTGAGAGAAACACCATCTTTTAACATGTATACACACGGGATTACCGGCGCGGGTGGACACTTGAGAGGCCCTCCGTCGCACTGCACACCATTAACAAATTACTCCACTGTTATATCCCTTGAGTTACGCGGCGGAACTTGATATTGCTTGTACGCTAAATGATTCACACATGAACTTACATAAATTTCGTAAGAGTTTTCCCTGAGTTACCGCATATAGTCCGTAAACAAGTACCTGTCATGAACGTACGGGCCAGCCGCTGGACATTTGAACCAGCGATGGCATCCACCACCATCCTTGAATGGTTGCTCTATGCTGCTGCACCCGTGAGTAAAACAATCTGTTTACTACCTAAGCCCTTCATTTGATGCTCATGGAAGTTATGACAGGGAATCATTTGGATCTCTGTATTGGTCATTTACCGGTTATTCTTCCATCCCCTAGCCCAATATCCTGGACCAAAGCTCGCAGCATGTAGTCAGGTAGGTCATGTATAATCACAGTCTACTGAAGCTCCGTCGCGCTAATCACCCCGTGAACTAGTTGTGGTTTATCCAAGCGTGGACCCGTGGACGCTACCCCTTTGTGATGAAGCAAGTCCACGACAAGTATGGTGATGTCGTAAGGATTGCTCCGAATGAGCTTTCTTTCCAGTCCCCAGTTGCTTACAAAGATATTTACGCCCGTGCTTCCAAGGAGGCTCAGTTTTTGAAAAGCGAAGTTCTCTATAGCACCCATCCATCCGCCGGGCGGCCCAACATCGTATTTTCCCGGGATCCACAGGATCACCGACAGCAACGGAATGAAATCTCTCATGCTTTTAGCGGTAAATCATTGAGTGAGGCTCAGGTTGTGATCGAAGACTACACAGAACTGTTTGTAACACAACTCGTCGAGAAGGGGGGGCCGAAAACCGAGGGTGTCGATGTCTCGGTTGTATACAACTGGCTTACTTTTGACATCATAGGTGAGATGGCACATCCACTACAATTTGATCAATGTTGGCCTAATACTTACGTGAAACAAGGGCATCTCACCTTTGGCGAATCGTTCGACTGTGTTAAGCAATGGAAAGGTAGTGAATGGGTTACGCTTATCTTGGATTTTGCAGCACAGCTTAGTCTTGGTACCGTTCTGAACCGGCTTTCAGTCCCAAGTTTTGCCCTCTCAGTCTTTATGCCGACGAGCTTCAAGAACAGCTTGATATCTCACGATAGGGTAACAGATAAGAAGATTGATCAACTGATTCAAATCAGCAAGGCTCAGGATGGCAAGCGCAAACAATCTCTTCAGCAAAGTTACTTCTTCACCCGTACAATACGAGAAGGCGAATTCGACCCCATTCATCTCCGAGAGCAGGCCAAAGTCATGATGTTAGCAGGATCAGAGACAACGGCGACGTTTCTCGCTGGCGTCACCTACCTCTTACTCCAGCACCCGGAAACATTGATGAAACTACAAAACGAGATCCGTTCTGCATTCTCATCGAAGAAGGACATCACGAAAGAGTCGACTTTGAAGCTTCAGTATCTATCCGGCGTTATTGAAGAGGGCCTTCGTCTCTTCCCGCCTGCTCCCTTTGGCCTTCCTCGCGTCTGTCCTCTTGGAGCGGTGATTGATGGATGCGCTATCCCTGCCGGTACTATCGTCTCCGTTGATAGCTTCGCCATGTCACATGACGCACGCAGTTTCAGCAACCCTGATGAGTTTCGACCTGAGCGCTGGATTGGCGGTGGCACAGGAGATAATCTCGCTGCAAGCCGTCCGTTCTCTATTGGACGTCGGGCTTGTCTGGGCTTTAACCTTGCATATATGGAGGCAAGAACAATTCTTGCCATGATGGTATACACGTATGATTGGGAGTTGGTCAATCCAGAACTTAACTGGTTTGACGAAGTGAGATTCCACATGACCTGGAAGAAGCCAGAGTTACTGGTTCGGTTTCATCCACGGAACAAAAAACGCGACTAGGGCTTGGGGCTAGAACGCCTTCAACCACTTCCATGGAAACGAAAGAGGTGTATGTTTTTCTGGAAATCAAAAGAGATATGTAGGGAGATGGACTTGTGTTCTCGCATGTACAGCTACCTGCGAAAGTCTGGGTATAGGAGACACATCATGCATGTTGTATTTGATGGTAATACACTCCACGAACATACTAAATTCACTTTTTTTGAGAAACTTTCTCTATTTTCCGCAAGTCACACAACGTACGAGGTGTCTTGCATGTTCAGTTTGAGCGGTCTATCGTATAAATATGCTTAACTGTTTTGGCCATGACAACACTCATAACCATGATCTACCCATAAGACGAGCATTCCCTACGTGCCCAGCTGTTGCCAGAGATTTCCCAGTTGATATGAATCCGAAGCGGGCAGACGTATCTAGGTGTATTGGTTGACATAGTAGGAGGCGTCTGAATAACAAAACTCCCCTCCACTGGAGACACGGCCCATGGAGTAAGGCAGTCAGGGTTCTCATAAGAAAACCAATTCTCCCACGTTCCTCCGATGCTCGTGTTACGAGATGGGTAGGGGGGTGAGACAATATATAAGAAATTTTCTGAGGACCGTACATTAAGTTTCGGTGGTGGTCGAAGCGGGGTCCTCACTAGGTAACCTTACATAGCCCTGCGATGCCGAGTTTGGGATTATTTTAGCAATCGCATCTCTGAGGGCCTGGATCACCTGAGCCACGCTACGCATGGTGATAGAGATGGCCATAAGACAGGATATCTGCACCTGTAATATATCGTTACACCCCGCGCTGAATCTGATGTAAGGGATATTCAAATCCCTCACTCCCTCCTTTAGGATCACTCCGCTCTTATTCATATTACCGGAATAACTTTTGTATACAAAAATATGATCTGCAATGCTAGCCAATGGCTTTATCACATCCCGCAGAAAACGTGACACATCCAAGATAACACATGCGCAGCGATATTTCAACATTCCGAGATATGGCTGTTTACCCGTGATCTCTGAGGCTTTTTTTATCTTACTTGACAGATCTCCTAGCACCACATGAAGAGACCGACACAGATAAAAGAGGAAAACGGTAAACATGTATTTCTATAGCATGCTAGCATTTGACCTAACCTACGGCTATAGAATTCATGTGGGGGGCATGGGGTTTAAAACAATCCTGGTGACCTATAAATACTACTAATCAAATTAAAACAATCAAAATACATAGGTAGAGGCACTGATTAGTTAGGTAACAAAAATACCAAAGTCTATTGCTTTTTATAGACCAAATCGACTGCTGTCGGCTTCACATCTGAAGTTTATATAAACCCAGCCTGCTTGTTGTAGCAATAAGCCTTTCATACAACAAGCTCGCTGACAGGAACAGACCATGGCTTTTACACAGAATAAAAAAGGTCCTAAAATCTTGAATCTTGTCGCACCATTCAACTGGATCTGCGCTGGTCTAGGTGCTGCGAGTATCATGTTTGTGATTCTCGGTGGCGAAAAGGCAGACGGAGACGACAAGGTCTCATTTGTCGCAGGGGTGACCTTTCTTGCCGGCACAATCGTACTCTCAGCGGTTTTACCTGTACTCTTCACACTATTGAACTTCACATATCCATGCGACATTTATGAAGTCGATGAGAATGGCATCGCGATGCACAAAAAGTTTCCGATTCTCCTCTGGACACTACCGGTTATGATGACCCTGTATGTCCTACAATTCCTCGCCGGTGTAATTCTTTGGTTCAAATCAAAATATCAAGACTGGTCTATTATCGTTATTATTGCAGAGGTTTTTGCCATGTCAGGGCTTATAATGGCGATCACAGTTAAGGCATGGAGGAGCACCAGGTAGCTATGCTTGGGGCTTACAAACACAGCGATTAGGATAGATCGCTTCAACTGAGAAGCACAGCACTGCGCCAAGATGGAAGGTTACCACCACGACATCTAGATAGTGCTAGGGGCAGTGCTAGGGATAACATGGTTTTGTAGTTTCTGCGATTCTATTGATTGATAGAATAACGAGTACAAATATGTGCACGAGAATTAGATAGACAATTGAACTGATTTTTGGCCTCTGAATACACAAAAGGCCACTGTAAACGCTTCGACTCTGGTTTGTTTATGTCACGAATCATAACTACTTCGCTTTGCAACAAAACCATAGGCTTACCATAGGCTGATATATATAGTTAGTATAAATAGCAGACAAAAGAATGCCAGTTCACTCTTGGAGCAAGTTCTGGAAAAAGACGGTTTCGTAGTCATGTGGCCTTCCATGTGGCGTGTAATCACCGCCTTAGTATACATTGCTACAGCGATTCCATATCATACAAAGTCTGTCTGTTGATACAACCTCAAGATCCGCGTAGCTTGTAGGTAACACTACAATCTTTGCCTTGTACGTAGCAAGCCACAGATTGGATTAACAAGATACGTGCGCCCCTGCGAACATTACATGTGCTCTATAGGATCTCGCCAGCCCGCTAAAGTGATATTAATGGCTCGAGCTTCTTACTGTGCCATCATCAGGTCAAAGCTTCAGATATTAATGAATCATATAGCTCGCCAAGATTAGCAATATGCTAAACATAGCGCTGTATAAGCGACGCCATGCAATGGGGCTCTCATACCCGCACAACCGGTGGTGCGTATAGAGTCACGTGATTATTGCACAACCGGTTGTGCGGATAAGGCCACGTATGCTGCTTTGGTCAAATCCGCACAACCTGCATACCTTCAATTCATCTTCCTTCAGCATTTACATCATCAATTGGGCATTTCTTGAGCTTCTGTATCACGAGTTAACTTTATCTATATAACCTCGATTCAAATGAACAGCATTGAGTCCTCAGTCCCTTCCCATGCCGAAGAATTAGCAAGACAGTGGCCTGATGATGTCCTCCCTCCCGAGGCAACATATCCATCCCGAGAAAGCCTCCTTGCAGCTATCAACGACTGGGCAAAGCCTAGAGGATATGCCTTTGTGATCAGGCGCACTAATCGTACAGCTAATGGAAGATCTCTTGTGCACTTCAGCTGTGATCGCGGCGGAGGGAAATACAAGCCAATTCCTGATGCTAAAAGGAAGAGGAAAAGTGTAACACAACGCACAGGGTGCGAGTTCTCTGTTATCGGAAAGGAGAGCCTTTGCAGGACTCAATGGAGTCTTCGACATCGCCCTGATCCTTCTCACTCTCGCCATAATCACGAGCCTACTACTGGAAATGGTGTTGCACATACAACTCATCGAAAGCTCGCTGATGAAGATATCCTGATGGTCAAGAAGCTCACTTACGCCGGCGTTTCTCAACGCCAAATCAAGACCTTCCTCCTGCAGAATTCGGAGGCACTGTTCATCGACTCAGATCTCAGTAACTGTATCTCTCGAGCAAAGCAGGACCTTGCCAATGGTAAGAGCCACATGGTTGCCCTGCTGCAGCATCTTGATTCACAAGGCTTCTGGAGTCATCATATCATTGACAAGGATTGTAGAATGCAGTCGATCATATTCGCCCATCCAGAGTCAATCGAATTCACTAGATCATACCCTGAGATACTCATAGTTGACTGTACCTACAAGACTAATAAGTTCAAGATGCCTCTCCTTGATATGGTTGGCGTTGATGCTTCCGGGAATACCTTCTGTATCGCATTTGCATACCTCAGTGGCGAGGAAGAAGATGACTTTACCTGGGCATTTCAGCAGCTACGAAGCTTGTATGATGCCAACGGTATAAGACATCCTTCAGTAGTACTTACTGATCGATGCCTTGCTTGTATGAACGCCGTTGTAACCCTTCTCTGCTTCCCATCAGCAAAAGTTATGCTCTGCCTATGGCATATCAATAAGGCAGTCCAAACCTTCTGTATGGGTGGCTTTACAGAGGGGAAAGATGATCAACAGGGGCGAGAGGCTTGGAAGGAA
Organism: Fusarium algeriense; assembly: GCA_002982035.1. NCBI lineage: Eukaryota > Fungi > Ascomycota > Sordariomycetes > Hypocreales > Nectriaceae > Fusarium > Fusarium algeriense. Next base: position 29,943 of record PVPY01000646.1, read on the forward strand.
TTCTATGATGCTTGGCATAATCTCATAGCCTCAAAGTCACAGGCCATCTATGACGAGAGACTGAAAGCCCTTCTACTTCAGTATACTCATACACATCCAAAGGAGGTAAACTACCTTCTGACAATTTGGCTGAACCCACATAAAGGGAAGTTCGTAAAGGCGTTTGTGAACGAGCATCTACATCTGAATCAATTTGTTACCTCTCGAGTAGAAGGCATCCATGCATTACTCAAAAGTTATCTCAAAAGCTCTAAGGTTGACCTCTTTGAAGCTTTTCAAATCATCAAGCTGGTTATTGGAAACCAGCTGACTACACTGAGATCTACACAGGCAATAGAACAGTCAACAAGACCTACTTGGCGCGCTCAGCTATTATCAGGATCTCTATACAGCCAAGTCCGCGGTTGGGTATCACATGCGGCATTGATCATGGTCGATAAGCAGCGAGAACGAATAGGAGAGAGTCTCCCTGAATGCACCAAGAGTTTTGCGAAGACCACAGGCCTTCCTTGTGCCCATTCTCTTGTCCCCTTGATACGAGGAAACGAGCCCTTGTTGATAGGGCATTTCCATTCGCATTGGTATCTACAACGGTCTGAGATGCCACCACTAATCTTCGAGCCTCACAAGATCGATGATCGCCGTGCAGCTTCGAAATCACAGCCGGCATCAAGTACACGGCGAGAGCCCTGTGCGTTTGAAGCAGTTGAAAAGGCACTACTTCCCTCAGAAAAGAAGCCACAGACCTGCTCTCGATGTCACAAGCAAGGTCATAACAGAAGGTCAAGGTTGTGCACTGAGAGATTTACTGAGCTGGCGGCAGAGCTCGACTTCCTACAAAGAGAAGAAGATATAGCTACTGGCGAGGTCATATACATACCAAGCAGGTCTACATCTCCTGCCGCAGTAAGCGCAACACCGAAGGCAACATCGACTGCTGTGATGACAGAGGCAACACCGACCCCAACCTACTACTATCTTCAAGAGCAGCCACATCGGGTATATACAGAGTACAGGAAGTCTCGCGAGGCGTGGTTTGACCTGCAGCCAATCGGTGCCTCTCTCACCGACCGTGCCTATAGAGAATCAGCTGGACTGCCCTTGGAGTATGATACAAGCTGGTATCAGTGGTGCCGTAGGTCAAACCAAATGGGGCCTTTCGTCAAGCTTCAAAGCAGCAAGAGGCTGAGGGATTGGACAACAGAGGAGATGAATAGCTGGATTGATGCTGACTTCAAAGCCAATTCTGCTGCCAATGAACAAGAGAGTGAGCTTCTTGCGGCAGAAGGGCCTGGTTATGCGGCCCGGCAAGGAGGTGTAAATAAAATCATATCACGGTTAAGGCAGGGAGGTGATCTGATCCTCCCGGCGAAATAACCAAGCAGTTAGCCAGCCTGATGCCAAATGAGATAGATGGAGATAACAGTCAATTAGGGAATATATATAGATAGAGTACATTCAGGAGAATTAAATGATATCTTTATTGTAACTCAATTATATCTCTAAGCGATATAGTAGCTATTTTTTATTCTATAGTATTTACAATAATAGAGAGCCGGTGGAATCGGAGTGCGCAAAATAGTCAACACTTTCGAATTAATCATGCAGGTCGGAATACCTATACTCAAAAACAGCCACCAGCATCAGAACAGGACGCAATATATATCATTAAATCGAAGAAAAAGCGCTGAATTGAATGATATATGTCTCAATACTTCAATCCGTTAGGTTCTAATGTTATTGGTGAGTGACAATATGCTGTAGGGTCAGATGTGGAGAAACAGATCACACCTACACAAGCGGATATATCATATAAAGCAATATCATGTATTTCTCTTCAAGCAAATTATAACCTCAACACAGCAGATAACTTCAACGCAGCAAGAGATATAAACAGGCCCATATTCCACTGAGTACACATAAAGCAAGCAATCCCCAATATCCCCTCTACTGCCTCCCCTGCCAAGTCCACACAATATGCCCCTGTAGATTGACTGTATTGATATGCATGCCATTTTGCTGGGCCACCTGAAGCGTTGGTACATGCATAGTCATTCCAACCGCAGGCGTAGGCCACATTGTCCCAGGGATCGGAGGACCTGCTCGATATGCTGCATCTTGTTGCTGGAGACTCTGAGTCGTCCAGAAAGGCACAGCATCAGGGACCGGGCGAGCCAACCGTTCATTGACCGCATTGTGAAGCTGGCCTGCATGCCAGTTGCCCTGAACGTTGTATCCCTGGGGAAGAGTCGCTACAGTAACTGGATTGCCGGTAGGGACGAAGGTGGTGTTGTACGCCGTATGCATCTGCTGGGGCGTAAGGAGAGCCACGTTGGTATTCGCACCAACAGGAGTATTCTGAGCCATCCAAGCATTAACATTAAATACATTATGCTGCGGCTGGGATACCCCAACGTTCTCCTGGCCATAGAGAACTAGGTTGGGGATAGGGGGGAAGACGCCAGCGGCCTCTCGAACAACCTGACCAGTCCCTATGTAGCCAGGCAGGCTGTTGGCAGTTTGGGAGGGCTGAAGCACGAATTGGTTGTTCTGGTTAGAGGGAAAACGGCAGGAAGGAGTAGCAGTCTGATCCTCAAAGACCTAGAAGCCGGGATTGTTGTTGTTGTTATTGTTGGAAGACATAGCTATTGCAAGAGATAGAGATAGAGACTGTATGAACTTGAAGACTTATTGGAATGCTTGATATCTTGATGATGTTAGATTGAGAAGAGAAGGAGGAATACTGCTGTCAATTTATAGATATATCTACTTCATGAATTACTTCTAAGTTAAACGTTTACTGTATGAATCAAGAGTGCAAGAAGAGTCATATGTAAGGTATTAATGAAAGGATCAATGACTGATATCTTATATACAGTATCCTCCTTCCTCTATTTGAATCGTTGACAAGAGGTCATATGCTATCAAGTTCATCTTGTATAGCGAGAGAGTTATGAATCATTATATCGATGCAGTTATAAGAGATGAACCTTCTTTATATCAGTATGAGAGGTCTCTCTGATTCAATGAGGCTCTTCCTTTATCCTTGATAACGTGAACAAATGCCCCCCCTTGTGCGATATCATGAGATGGAAGGGTACGTTACTCATGTGTTATTTGCGGTACGTAGTGATTCAATGGCACATCAATGAGATGAGATATGAGCCTGTGAGCAGTTACGCACCTAAGAAATAACCGTGAATAGGCAATTAGATGAGAAATGGTGTTGTTGTTGAATAACAGTTGTGCGCTGAAGCCAAAGTCATGTATTCAAGCTTATCCGCACAACCGGTTGTGCGAAAACACGTGACTCTATTTGCACCACCGGTTGTGCGGGTATGGATTCCCATGGTTTACTTACGCTAGCTTCATGACGTGATGACGGGAAGCCTTGCCGCTGCCGCCATAGACGGAGTAAGGATAGCTTGATCTAACATGAGAAATGACTCGAACTGGATGCTGATCATGGGCCGAATGATATCAAGCGATGAAAGAGGTAAATTCCTGAAATCCAAGGTGTAGTAGAAGTCCTCGCTGTATCGTCGCATTCCAGGTGGGGAAGTGACACGCCGACTTTAGTGGTTGAGACAACCTCGGCAGATTGAGTGGTGGGGCCAAAATTTCAGAGCAGCGTGTCCGCGATTACTAAAGCAATTATTACTCTCTTTTAATATTAGGCCTTGGTATAAAGTTGTAAGAGAGGGTAAAGTAATTAGGTTTTTTAGTAGTTTTAGTTAATTCCCTTAAAAGTCTATTACTAACCAGTTCTCTCTAACCATAGCTTAAAATCTATAAATATTATAGTTTATAAGCTCCTAATAGTACTAGCCCTATTTACTAAGTCCCTACTTAAAAAGCCTTTCTATTAGCCTCTTTTATATTTAAAAATATCTTTAAAATAGTTATAAACTTTCTTACCTCTAACTAATTTAATTATAAACCTATTATATTTAATAATTTAGTAATATCCCCCTAAAGGACTTTTAATTTATACTTAACGTGTTTGATAAGCGAG
>PVPY01000649.1:0-95438 GCA_002982035.1 Fusarium algeriense
ATACCTTAAAGTAGACAAATTGCCTCAGGAACATAGCAATAGAAGTATAATTCTCAAACTACCTTGTAGTCATCAATAGCTACTACTCTTATCTATTCTACTACTCCAATATGATCCTCCTCTATTTCCAAATAAACACCGAATCCTAAACACACTGATATCGCCTGGTGCAAAGACCCGGTACTCTGCTTACTGGTCCACAGGTCTTAAATGTTCTGACTCACTGACAGGATCGGCGAGCTTTGATCGATAAGTCATTTCATCAGAGACCTCAGCCCCAGTAGCAACAGAGTAGTAAACCTTTGCTGGACGGTTGAAGACAAAGCCAGGATGCGCAATACAGAGACAAAATACAGCCACAACAATCAATCTGGGCAACCTGATCAGTATCAAGTTCATCAATGACAAGTTTCAGAAATAGACTTACACTCCTTCTAATGCAATAAACAAATCCTCATGCTTGATCAGTTCTCCCTGGTAGCCCTCTTTGAGCTCATCGGCCCGGAAGACACAACGAGCCAATGTAACAAGGACTGCGATAGCGAGAAAGGCAAAGAACAACTTGTCCCTCGATCCAAGATTTCGGGACTTCTTCGACCTTAAGTATCGGAACATATAGTCACCGAACAACAGGCTGAATGCAACGAGCATGATGACTTGTAAAATGAGTCCTGCCATGGCGACATCGACCCCGACCTGGCTAGCACCGGATGAGGACGCCGAGAGTCCTCCTCCAGTACCTTGCAAGATTAACGAGATGATGTCCATAGGTACAAACACCCAAGCAAAGTACTTTGTAGGAAATCGAGCGAGGCTTGGGCCATAATGCTCAATACTGAATAAAATGTCAGTTGCAGACGACATTTACATAACGAGTAACATACCTCTGGCCTAGAGTGACGTAGATCGCTGCACAGTAGAAGACAGGTGCTTGAGTGATGGCAACTATAATGGGTCAGTATATCCTTGTCTAGAAACAGCTTGAGGGACCAACTGATTTGGGTTATAAAGGCACCAAAGCTCCACGGATTCACCCATAGCAGAATGCGCGCGACATAACCAGTCACTTCATGTGTGCAGCTCAAGATCATACACCACATGAACCAAGGCGTCTTCCACTTGAGACCCAAGTAGGCATGCACAATACATGCAAGTGTAAATAAAGCAGCAAAAGAAATGTTGGCCGGGAGAGAAGGTCGATAACCATAAACGCTCATTTCGATAGGACAAAGCTATCAAGACGAATTAGCAAAGAACAGCAGCCAATACCAAGAGCGGCATGGATTGTGGCGGTGAGGTGCCAGTCGGGGCCTGGCTCTGGCTTGAGAAGACACCTACCTCCAAGGTACAGTTGGCCCTGGGCCCAAATATGACAAAGTTACCAGTGTCGTTCATTTTGATATCAGCACCTTTACAGTTAGGTTATGCCAATGTGATTGAGGTCTTGAAATAGAGGAATAAAAAAGGATGTCAGTCGAAGCAAGTAGACAGTGAGTGATACTATTCATCCTTTCAAGAGAATTTCAACAGGACTTCGCATCTATTCATATATTGCCAATAACTGATCTACATAACACTGCCACTTTCGCACTCGCATGGCATCCTCGCTGAGACCCCGACTCTACATTCGTGTAGCTGTCTGGAAGGAATAAGTTCAACTCCTAGTCTCCAGCCAACAGTTTCAAATCAGGGGAGGGGCAAAGGAACAGATCCCTGTAGAGCTTATCACTTAAAGTTGTGCACCTAATCGAAGTTGAGTTTAGGCGCATTTTTCTGCACAGATGATCATATCCAATGTTTCGCTAACACGGCCGGCTGCGTGATATAATGAAAACAGTCGTGGATTTGCAGCCTCGAAGGATCAACGTACTAGGATCGATATCCTAGCAGGGTTTTACCGTAACGGCACAGCTAGACACCTGAAAAACGGTTAGCGTTGCGGAGCAGCCAATCTACTTCGAGGTTGCTTGGCGCTAAACTCAAAGAGTGAAATAGCTACCCTGCATTAGCCCAGCCTTTCGGAGACAATTTTGCCCTTCATCAGGAACATATTTTAACAGTGTAGCTATTTTGAATACCGAAATGCCAGCAATAAAGGAAATTTCCCCAGGAGTTAGAAAGCGACCGAAAACTGTTGGTCGTTTAGTTGTTGAACCGGGAAATGCTCCACCCAATTTTAGTGAATGATTACAGCTATCTGGGTGATGGATCAGCTTAATAAGGCTTGTTCTTGTTAACGTGTCACCACTTCTTTATGTATCGCAAAAAAGAGCGGGATCAGCAGTATCTAATGTCTCAAGTGTACGTATTGTCTGTCTACCGAGGATTGGATCTGCGAATGCATTTGTTGACCGATCTCAATATTTGCGGAATTTGCCATCTTCTTGGCGGCGTTAATTTGAAATCAATATGAATCCAGTCTGGCGCATCATCACTCTAGCCTGACCCATATCAATAACCAATAACATGGGCCTATAACCGGGCAGACCCTTCAACAGTAGTTGCATGATCCAATGATATCGATTTCTGACCGAGCAAATCCGCCCCATTGCACCCTGACAATCGCCAGATACGCTGCGGCCGCTTAAGCGGCTAATGAGCCTAATAATCAACCTTACATCCTACAAGGGACAGCCTGTGTAGATACAAGGCTGTGCAATTGCTGCATTAGCATGATCAATGTATAACGTTGATTGGCTCTCTCGCATGGCTAACTTGAACAGGCTTAAACTGGGATAAGTCATCATCATCATCGTTCTCCACTCTTGAAGATCAAGTTTGTTGGCTGCTGAATTTGTCAAGCGTTCGGCCCTGTGCAATTTTAATTGGTGGTAGAATAGCCTTACCAGCAAACATTGCAATAATGTCGTGTCACGAGAAGAAACCTGGAAGGGATGCGTCAAGATGTAACCGAAAAATGTGGATGCGAAATGCAAAACAAGGAGATTGGCATATGAAGAAACAAGGTCGAAATTAAAAGCATTATTGTGTCTAGTTTGGGTACCATTCGCCGATCAGGAATGTCTCGCAATTCGAAAATGAAAGATCCTGAATATCTGTCTCCAGCAGCATATCAGCCATTGACACAGCCAACTGTAAGCCCATCCGCACTCCAACCCGTCTCATTATTGTGCCAACCCAATGTCTCTGATTAGCAGATGTTGTTCTCTGTATACCGGAGAAGAACAAGGGCCAGAGTAGCAAGAATCCTCCTGGAATTGGGTTGCTGTTTAGATGCATTGTCTGCACAAAATTGTTGATTGTATCATCTTGAGCGCGATACCCAAGATGGTATGCGACACTATGGCAGATTCCATCAGCCATGGCAGTGAGGACTTTGGCAGAGCTTTGTAATGATTCTTTCTGCTCTGGAGTGCCGTGTTTGAGTGTCGCTATAATGACCGATTCGTGAATTAGAAGCCTAACATTGCGATAGCAATTCCACACGCAAGCTATCCAGGGATCTGTATATATGTCGTGCTGGAGATCATATCTGCTACAAGGCACGCCATTGGGACCGATGGATCTGTAAGATTTATACTCCCAGCTTGGCGGGAGTGTTTGCGCCCACTCCTCTAGAAGCTTATCAATTCTGAGAAGCCTGTCAGAGATCACAGCAGGGTCTGTAATATGCTGGTACTTCAGCTCAGCGCGGACACTGGCCAGGACCTCGTTGATTTCGGAAAAGCGATTGACCGGGACAAGGTCGCTGTTCTGGCTTCCCGCAGCCCAGCTTGACCATTTTGAGATTTCAAAGGGTATGGGTTCCTGCAACTGGTGGCATGTTGTGATCTAATGCTGGGTCAGCGAATGCAAGTCAGAAGCGGGAATTCCGTCTTACCATGATGCGCCGCATCTGCATAAACATCTTCAGACCAACCACGGTCTGGAACTGGGCTGGTCCACGCATTTCTATGCATCTTGCTGCAGCAATAATGTGTTGACTAAATGCTTTAAGCGACCCAGTATCTGCGAAAGCAATAGTCTAGAATGTATTAGTCCATGTATTCTGACACCGAGATAAGTGAATTCTACCTCAAATGTTCCCATCAAAAGTACTGCTCCAAGTGTTTCATCAGACACTCTCTGTAGAGGATCTTGCAGAGCGGTTTGCAGCTGCCTGATGGCGCTATCATAAAGTCGGAATGCTTCTGCACGCCATTCCGAGACATTACCGGCATTAGACAGTGCAGCAAACCCTGCAGCCGCTACAGTCGTGCTTAGAAGCCCAAAGGAGGACTGCTGGTTGCGTATCAGCCCCGGGAGAAATTCATGGTTATCCCTTAAGGGCAAGGTCCCTCCTGTACTAGTCATGTCGAAAACATACTGCCGCATGAAAAAGGTAGTAGCTCTATCTCGTGCTGGGGGTGATACAGGTCGTTTCCAGACTTCAGAGTCTGGGATCACGGCAGAACTTGATGTTGCTGTGCTCGATGTTCCAGCATTCTTTCTGGCAAGATCTGAAGATGTCTGGTTGCGAAAGAACATTTTGGTCTCTGAGGGTCCTGGACATACCCATCCAGCCGTTTTGCATTGGGTGCATGACGGTGTTAGTTCATCGCACTGCTGCATGTCAGAACTGTCGCAAAGAAGGATAAGATTTCCTCATCGCGGGTTCTATCTAATGTTTACCTTTATTTTCCTCTTCTTACACGTAGCGCAACCACGACTTGGTCTTCCAGTGTTGACCATGACTAATGAAATAAATATCGATAACAAATTAATGACATTTCGGCTTTCCCAAAGTGCGGGTTGGGGATGCAAAGATGGATAGAGTATATATAAGGAATATTATTAATCCGTCGACCCAAGGTTAAAGTTTCACCAAAGCCCCAGCCGCCGTGCCGTTAAATGTGACGTATCATTGCATTGCTGCAAGTTCCAGGCTGTGAATAAAGTGGTGCTAATGGGATGCAAACGCACGCGCCCTTTAGACGGGCATGTCAAGTCTGGCAATGCAACCATGTACGTACCGGAGCGGGAGGAGGCGATGCAAGACCCTTGTATGTTCATTTGCCCAGTAAACGCTTAGAAAAAAAAAGTGGCTAAAATAGAAGCTGAATCACCAGCAGTTGAGCAAATGACAGCCTCCTTGACATTTGCAGCTGGTAAAAACGATAAAAAATGGCAATCTCCGATGCAAAGGATCCGAACACAGCCTCAAGATATGTACCGAGTCTTACTAAGGATCGAATAATGTGACGGCCTGTTGTTTTATCCTTCGATTCTGCATGCTCCAATCGATTGCAATGTTTTCTTCATGCGTCATTTACATCCGCAAATGCCGTAAAATCCGCAGTGGTGCCTTTTCCACTCACCCCTCCTTGTGCTATATCTAGACCATAAATGGTTGAAGTTGTAACAAAATAGTCCGGATATCCTTTTCCAGCCCCTGTCATTCAAGATTAAGCCTCCACAAACCCCAAGATTTCCTGGATGTTACTCTGACCCGACCACGATGTTAGTATTAATGTGAAATAATAGTTGAGGCAGTGCAAGAGATAGGACATGGAGAAAAGCCTTTTCCTTTCGCGCTCTCATTTCATAACATTATATGTCAAAACCTTCTCTCTTATTTCTGACGATAAGGTGTTAACTGATCACGGAAGCACCATAGGACCTAAGATCTTACCTTTATTATACAACTCTTCCTCTTCTCTAACAAAGTAGCAGTAAATATAATTGTATAAGACATTTTACATTGCTATTTTTGGTTTTTTCCAGTCAAACAAAATTAATTGTTAATTATTATCATTCGCTTTATCTACGAGACATGTAAAGAAGAAAGGTCTTATTATCGAATTATTAAAGTATTTAATCCACAAAGCTTTAGCCACTAACAAACAATTGGCTCTAGATATAATATCGTACAGGCAAGGATAGACAAGGCGTTTCCAAAGACTGCAGCCTTCAAATCCGCGTTGCCCCAACACCACGCTCCCATGCTTCGTTCTCAGGCCTCAAGGAACACCGCAGTTTCGAGAACCTGCAGTAGCAAGGTCGGTTGGATCAACGAAGAGAGCAAACTTCGAGAACTCACAATCCCCATGTCCATCCCACACATACCAGGATAAGCACATAGGATCAATCGAGCAGGCGCGTGCGCATGTAGCAACGGTCTTGTATTGATTGAAGGTCCTGTAATTGTCGCTCCAGTTGTTGTTCCCTGCAATCTGGCCATTGCATACCGCAAGCTCAGGTTTGAAGAAATCGGAAGAGCAGCTTCGAGCACCTGTAAGCATTTTCCTTCCCTCTCCTTGACCGTCAGCCTCCAAAATGACAAGATCTGAAAATGAGCCGGTGAACATGTTGCAGGCCTGGTAAAGACTATCATATTGCCATACATCACAGAGGCCGTTCTTCATGCACAGATGGGCACAGTCGGCTTCGAGTAGGACATTTTTGGCTTGATCATCAGGCTCCCTCAGAGTCCAACCGAAGCCAATCTCATCGTTGCAATCGCGATAGTCTCGAGGAGAGCAGTTTCGGGATCCAATCAAGACCCCCTCTTCGTTCGATGGAGCGCTGAACTGGTGTATTGTCTCTGTATAGAGGTTACAGGCCCCTGCTGTAAGGAAGAACCAGGATTTGCATCTCTCATCGTCAACGCAGTTCTCCCAGCACTCTTGTTCACTGGAGGCCTCAGTAGTTGTGTAGCGAGGACTCAAGGCGTTGCCACGGTAAATTTGGTTGTTGCAAAAGACCTCAGGAGCAGCTGAAGACGTGGTGTCTGCAGTGGTAGCTGTAGTCTGAGAAATAGTCGACGAGAAGTCGGTCGTGGAAGCATGGGCAGTAGTAAAAGTGGCTTCGTTGATGGTTGTAGACTCGATTGTCACGCTAGACTCCGTAGCCGATCCAGTCTCGGTGTTGACGATTGAGGTACTAGTCTCGCTGACAGAAGCCAGTATGGAGGTAGATACAGGCACCGTGGATTCAGAAGTGGCAGAAGCAGCTGTTTCGGTGGTGCCGGTCTTGGTATGGGGCTTGCATGGGCTGCCGTGAACTCCCATGATGCTGAGGTAGGCCAAAGCAGCCACGATGCGCTTCGATTTGGCCATTGTGATCAATGCAAAAGAATGAAAATTGCCAAAGGCTTAAAGAATGACTGAGTTGAGTAAATGAAAGTGAGAGAAAAAGTTGCAATGAATGAGATCAAGTGTTTTTATTGATTACTTGCTGCAAATTTGGTGGCTGTTCAGCCGAAAGCCTAGACTCTCTTGGAGTGACATGCATAAAAAAATTAGACTGGGGTTATCGCTGACTGTAATCGATAGTCTCGATCAGACAGGCTTAACCCATGAATAAGCCTATGCGCCAAAGTGCACTATCGAATAAATTTCAGCGCCTCTTGGCCAGATGGACCTTGACTTGTTAAAAACTGTTGTTTATCTAATATCCTGCCTCCACTAATATTGTATCATAGCGCTGGATAAGCGAGAGGACAGATAAAAGCGGATGCATTATCTGGATGAGCTGCTAATGCTTAGTGTTACATTACTTCAATTCCAAGTAGGCTTATCAGAGCCAAGTGGCTTAGGCATGATATCCCAACCAACCTCCAAACCATCGATTGTAGCACTGTGCTTGATTGACTTCATGGTTCCAAAGCTCGTTTCCCGTATCTCAAAATACCTCTCAGGAACATCTTTAGGGTTTTCAAAATCCTTCGCCTCGAAACCACTCGCACCGGGATATTGACCCAAGCTTCTCAAGTACTTCATAATGCGTGCCAATGAAACGTCGACTCTCCATGAACCGCCCTTGAGAGCACGATGGTAAACTGCCGCCATGACACCGACCGCAAGCATATATCCACCTGAATGGTCGAGGGCCTGGCAAGGCATAGGGCGAGCAGCTTCTCCCTGTGCAGCGTGATCAGCCTCGGAGACATTCATACCTGAACATGTCTGAACGAGCGAGTCAAATCCTCGACGGCCTGACCACGGGCCATCAGGACCAAAGGCAGACATGTTGGCTACTATGATGTTGGGGTTGATCTTTCTCAACTCCTCCTGAGACAGACCGTAAGAGGCAAGGCTTCCAGGTCGATAGCCTTGCACAAACACATCGCAGTCTCTGAGAAGGTCAAGAAGCTGCCTCAGATCCTCCGACTTATGTATATCGAGTTGGACTGTCTTCTTCCCTCAGCCGAATTCACGATCAACTCTCGGTAGATCCGGCAATGTTGGTGAAGTCACCCAAATAACCTCAGCACCATGGGCTGCCAAGGTCTTGCCGCACAACGGTGCAGCAATAACTCGACTCATCTCAACGACGCGAAGCCCTTGGAGGCACTTGAAGTTCCCAAGTGGCATTCTGCTCGGAAGGCCTGTTGATGACGACTGAGAAACCTGCCTGAGGCTGATAGGGAAGTTACTGATGGCTTTGGACTGCGGGAGCTTATCCCACTGACGATACGAGCGCAGCGCATAGATTGCAGCTTTACCCTCTGCCGTCCCGCAATTCTCCAAGTCAATACTAGCCCAATCCGCGGTTTGTTCGGACACTTGATCTCGAGTCGCATCAACTCTTAAGCCGAGCAACTCTAGAGTGCCTTGAGCATGATTTGGAAATCCATCGTGGATTCGAACGTGGCCATCCGAGGTCTGGTGCAGTCCACCAATGGCGCCCCCAGCTGGAGGAGCAATATCGTTAGCAATTGTGTATAATCTTTCTGACTTGTACTCCACAACGGCGTGCTCGAGTGGTACTGTGATTGTAGGAACAGCAATCTTGTTGCGAAGAGCATGGATCTGAGCAGCTGACAAAGCAGAAAGCCCGATAGAGGCCTGTGCTAGAATTCCAATTTTAAACGATGAAGGAAGAGCTGGGCCTGCTTCACCAGGAAGCCTGACTGATGCTAAAGCAGCCTCAGGTAGATCAAGGCCCTCCCAAATTTCCTTCAAGACATCAATAGATGTAAGGTTTGTTCGGTCAATGTTATCTAAGGCCTTGCTCGCATCTGGTATGTGAATATTGGACACTTTTGAGCCTTGTTTATATGTCGACGTCATGGTAGGATGTTGCGGAGCGAAGAGCCTCAGATTCGAATTTGGAAAAGCCTCTTGTACTCTAGACTGTAACTCAAATTTCATAACGAGGAGGACAAGTAGTTCTATAGTGACTGCATGGGTCGAATATGTCGCATTGATCTGTCACCCCGCCTTTGATCGGCATTGACCCAGATCCGATTACCGAGTAGACCGAGTAGCCAATCACATCTTATCAGCACTCAAAACGTAATCGATTTGTCGAGATTTCAGCACTTGACAAGACGTTGTCAAAAAGACAAGCCGTAGTATAGAAATTACTGGGAGAGTAACATGTCGAGCAAAAACAGGCTTATAAAACGGCTGGTTGAAAATATGCATGCTAGATTCAATAACTCAGCAAGCTGGTTTTAGCGGCTGTCAAACACTAATGCGAACGTTGAACTTGTTACTTACTTATTATCCTGGAACCAACTACAGGTCCCAAATTCATGCGATAATGCCCCGAACTATTGGTAACATGACATACCAGCAAACTGTTAAAGATATTCGGATTGGTCGAAAAACTGTTGCTGACGAGGACAGGGTTTATGAGGAGGACTATATAATCATAGCCAAGTTGCAGCTTTTCGTCCTGAAGAATCGTACTTCCCCAAGAACTAACAACGCACATCCCGTTACGTATGCTATAACTCACCACAATGCAGATTTCTTGCATCGCCGTGATGGCTACACCGAGTTCTACATCTCTTGCTACTTCTCTTTCGAAACTATGCACTATCTCAAACCTGAAAGCTGCCTTGTCCTCGAATGGAACCCTTCTAGGGATATACATGGTCCCTTCTACCATCATTGCTTCCATAGCGGTCTATAATGCCAGCGCTGGTGGTCTCAAGTATGGAGCTCCCGCTTTCCGCTTCGCTCAGCAACAAGTCCTCCACGTTTACCCTGCAACAATTGAGCACACTCTTAACTACTATCCTCCTCCCTGTGAGTTCAAGGAAATCGTCAACGCCACTATCGAGGCCTGTGATGACTTCGATGGAAGGAGAGATGTCGTCATTTCGAGAACAGACTTATGCGAGATCCACTTCGATCTCAAGTCGCTCGTTGGGAAAGAGTATTACTGTGCAGCTGAGACAAGCTCTTGGTTTTGGATTCAGTAAGAAGCAAGCTCCTGCTAGTCAAATGAGCGACAATCCAGAACAGAAGGATACCATTACTGGTAAGGGTGTTACTGTTGCTCAAGCTATTTACAATGATGTCTTCAACAGTAAGGACGAGAAAGCGTACCTATCTTGACAGATCGGCACTGACCTGTCTGATGGAGTCTGAACATCCCTTCACCTAGTGGGGTGTATGCCGCAAAGTTCATGAGCTTTTCGATCTCGACAACCTTGATAATCTCAACAACGTCACCTATGATGCTCTTGTCGACTAGATGAACACTGGTATGATCTGGTACTACGATAGCCTACAAACTACACACCCAGATCTTACAACCTTCATGGAAGCTGGTGGCAAGCTCCTCCACTTCCATGGTGAATCTGATCCCAGCATTCCAGCAGGCTCTTCTGCTCACTATTGGCAGTCGGTTCGTTCCATCATGTATCCATAGTTATCTGATGAGCAGGCAGAGGAGGCTCTTTCTGAATGGCACCAGTTCTACCATATACCCGGGGCTGCTCACTGTGGTACGAACTCTCTTCAGCCTGGACCTTATCCTCAGAATAACATGAACATCATGATTGATTGGGTCGAGAATGGTAAGAAGCTATTGAAGCTCAATGCTACTATTTCGTCAGGCGACTACAAGGGAGAGACCCAGATGCTTTATCAGTGGCCTAAGCGATCTCTTTGGAAGAATGATAAGAGCTTCAGGTGCGTCGATGATAACAAGTCTATCGAGATTTGGACATATAAATTTGACACTTTCAAGATTCCTGTATTTTGATGGCGAGGGGCTCTAATTGTTGAAGGTGCCTGAGGCACCTACCTCGTATATCGGCCGGACCTCTCGGCCCGAGCCCCTTTCTAGCCACAGTCAATACACACACTCCTCTCAACACTAATCATCCATTAACTGAAAGCTTTGTAAACCCCATGTCCAGGCCCATCTGCTTTGTTTTTGTTGAGATATGTCATATAATATTTCGCCTAGGATAGCCTTCATCCAACTATTCACAAGTCAGTAGCCTTTGCTAGTCATGCTTATTTTGCCATTTTTATTACGTTTCCTGAGATGGCTTAGGACTGATGAAGAACTTTGCATGAAACGGCTCACAGATCAAAAGAACATGCCTGGCAGTATTACGCGTTGATACCAATAGCGCGTCGGCTATTTCCATTGGTCAGTTTAATTTAGTGAGTCGAGCTAACTGACGCCTCAAATATGGAAAAGCCCACTGACTCAGTTGACCATTACTCTTCCAACAAAATGCCGAGGCTAAAACGAATCAGTCCCCTCGCATTTTCACTCCACAATTTTTTCGCTCTTGATCCCTCAATTGCTGCAAACTATCAAATCCGGAATTAGACGATTAAAACAAGCAATCAATCTCACATGGTTTCTCCAGGCCAAAGCCACCAGTCGCTACCATCACCACGATCTCAATCTCAACCGCAACAACAGCCGACAACTCAACGATCACGCGGTGGATGTCGGACATGTCGGACAAAGAAAGTAAAATGCGACGAAACTAAACCCATTTGCCGACGATGCACTCGCCTGCAATTGGCTTGCGATTATACGCGTCTCCCTCGCAAAAAGTACACCAAACGCGTTAATCCTTCTCCTGTTACATCGTCTCCCGCAAACGTGATCACTAGCGCAGATGCGGAGTCAACTCGTAGCACCAATTTTACATCGCCAGGTGACGATCCACTTTCTAGAGAAGCCAACACGCGAGGCTTAGAAGGAGGTCCATTGTTTCCTGATACTCAGGCCACAGATATCAGCCTGCAACCACTTGATACCATTGCCGCCGAGACACTTGAGCTTGATCTCTCACCCGATTGTGCCGCCATCTTGTTCCCATCCGATCACTCGGCAATCCACTTCTTCCGATTTGTTCTTCCAGGCATGGTCGGTACACGGATATCGATGCATAGCGGACCTGGACTGGTCTGGAAGTTAGCGCAGCAGAGTCCCATGGTCCTTCACATGGTCTGCGCAGTCAGTGGTCAGTCCTGGTCCGAGAAGACTACAGGTTCGGAATCGGAAGCTGAGTTCAGACGGCTGAGAGCTATCCAACATTATAGAGATGGCTTGCAGATGCTTGCTGCAGTCACCAAGGATCCCAAAGAAATCACGTATCTGCCTCCCGTACTAGCTACGCTATGGCTCATGCTCTTGTATGAACTCAAGTTTGGGGATGGCTGCGGTAGCGGCTTCGATGCACATCTGCGAGGTGCTACTTCAATATTACTGGGGCGGTCGCAACTCACCAGCAGCGAGGACAGCATTCTCCAGAATTCGCATGTCATTGAAGCCGAGAGCTTCTGCCCTGTATCGTGTAGAATACTTGTATGGCTCTCTCACGCGGATGGCGGTGCCGTTTTGAATGGCTTTGGGGGAGCGGTTAACAACCTTCTGGGAGACTCGACACATGGCATATCAGAAACTGAAGCCCAGGCACGCTTGGAACGTGTTAGGCGATTGCAGAAACGTTCTGTACTTGCCAACTATGACTTGTGGGGGCGAACCTATCCCCAGACAGAGCTGCTGGAGGATCTACAGTGCAGTGATCTATCATGCTTCGACGCTGAATGTGCCCAGCTGAAGTTTATGGTCGGTGCTCTAGCCGCAGCTGAACACCGCGATAGTGTTGCACAAGAGTCATGGACGGAATCTGTTGCAGGCGCTTTTCGCAGCGTGAGATCTAGATATGGAGAGTTGATCAATGTTTCTAACCGCCTTGAACTACCTCAGGATGGACCTCACCGGCGCTTCGTCATGGAGATGCAGTCAGTCGTAGCCTGCTTTCACGCAATTCATGTCTGCTTCCTTCGTATCATCCACGGGAATGAGGCAATTTCATCCGACCAGCGCGAGACCATGAAGGACATCATGTCATTGGCCTTCAAGGTTTATCGAGATCAGGGAGAAACAGGTCTAACACGACTCGGCTGGCCATTGTTTGTCGTTGCAATTGAATCAGATGATATCCTTCATAGATCTTGGGTTCTGGAGAGGTTTGACGAGCTTGCATCGCATGGAGTTAACTATCGTCAGGCTTATCATGCTATTCGGGTTGCACTTGCTGGTCGGCCATTGGATGAAAGAACCAACGGTTATTTCGAGGTCTTTCGAGCAGAGGCTTTTCCGCGATTTCTCTTATGCCAAGGATGTTGATAGCAAATTAGCGACATGTCTTTATAAATTTACCGATCGGCAATACGAGTTGACTCGTATCTCAGATTAGCCGATGGCATTTCCTTTGACAATGTTGAAAAAAATCTAGACCATTCTCTCCGCATTCACATTCTCCCCGCATTCTCTACTCCAGATTTCGACCGCCGTAACCAAGCTTTCGGGTCAAGATGGTCTATCAGAAGTGAGATATGGCTAGTCCCAATAGGGACCCAACTATTGATAAGCAACTTCTCGCCAAGATTGTGGCGTTTTGATCTATCGGCACTAAGAAAACAGTTTTTTATACTTAACCCGCCATAATGTAACAGACTTCAATATCCTCAAGCTGAACTGCACCCTCACTCCGTGGACATCTCCTTAATTATCTTCAACTCAGCAAAAACACAACTGCATCAGGATGTGGTCACCTACCGGTATTACTGGGCCTTTCCAACCCAAGTCGAGCCGAGTCACCGTCATGCTTCTCGTTGCAACTGCGGCTGTATACGCGACTACTGCTGGTTATGATTCGGCGCTCATGAGTGGAATCAACATCATCCCTTCATACACCGAGTTCCTGAACCTCAACACTACGACCAGAGCCTTGAATGTTTCTGCCAACTTCATTGGATGGGGGATTGCATCTCTGACCATGGGCCCCGTTGTCAACGCGATTGGTCGCAAAAACTCCATTTTGCTCGCCCTTATTACAAAGCTCTTTAGCATTGGGTTAGTTACTGGTTCGCAAAACTTTGCAATGTTCCTTTCTGGTCGTATCATCCTCGGTTTGGCTTCGGGCTTATCCAGTATTGCTGGCTCAACGTAAGCATGCTCCCAAAACTTGCGGCTTCTGCATCTAACATGTCTTCACCCAGCTGGCTAGCAGAAACACTTCCTCCTAAGATTCGTGGACTCGGTCTCAGCATCACATTCTCTGTCTACTACGTCGGTGCATTAATCTCCGCGGGTATTACCTACCGAACGGCCGAAATCTCTGGGGAATGGTCTTGGCGCCTCCCTATTCTTCTGCAGAGCATGTTCTCCTTAATCTGCGTATTCTGCCTTCTTTTGACTCCAGAGTCACCCCGATGGTTGGCCTATCAAGATATGTCCGATGAGGCTCTCAAAGTGATCGCATCGATTGCCGCAAATGGAGACCAGTCAAACACCAAAGTCCGTCAGCAATATCAGGAAATGATTGATAGCCGGGAAAAAGAACGAATCGAGGGAAAGACAGCTTCTTATGCTGAGCTTTTCAAGACACGAACTGCTCGAAAACGTGTTATGCTTGCAATTTCAGTTGCTGTCATTGCTATGGCAAGCGGTAAGACCCAAAATGCTCCAATTGCTTGCAGACACTAATGTGGAATAGGTAATAACATTGCATCTTATTTCCTCGGTGACATGCTTACCAATGCCGGTATCACCAACAGAACGACTCAACTTCAAATTGTATGTCCCAACCTTCTCTTAGTGGTGTATGTTGCTGACCCTTTCTAGAACATTGTGCTTCAATCTTGGTGTCTTGTTTGCGCAATGGTTGGTACGTTCCTTATGGATAAAGCTGGCCGAAAGACGCTCTGCCTCTTTGCATGCGTTGGGATGACCATTCTGATGTTTGTCATTGGTGCATTGACAAAGAGTAAGGTCCCTAGCTTTGATGATAGTATATGGCCTGACATTTCTACAGCTTTCAGCAGCAGCCAGCAGTTGCCTGGAATTTATGGTACTGTTGCTAGCATTTTCCTCTTTATGGGCGCTTACAGCGTCGGCATCACGCCCATCACGCAGCTCTACCCCCCTGAAGTACTGAGCTACTCTATTCGTACTAACGGCATGGCGATGTGGGCTGGAACAATTGCCATCTTTGCGTAAGACACCTACACCGTGCTTTTTGAGCCTCATTAACGATGACTACAGTATTGGAACCACTCTTGTGTTCCCAATTGCCCTTGAAGCTATTTCCTGGCGCCTGTACTTCATCATTGGCGCATGGGATCTGTTGGAGACAATCTTTGTTGCTGTTTTCTGGGTTGAAACCAAGGGACTATCCCTAGAGGAGATTGACGAGCTCTTCGAGGGGACAATTTACAATGGGCAAAGAGTCAGCCAAGCTCGGGAAGGTGGGATTATGGATAAAGACCAAGATGGCAAGGATCGATCTATCTCGATTGCTAGATCTGTTACAGAGTAGTCACTTAGCCGGGCTCACTAGAGAGTAACAACTCTCCTTAACGCCGCCCGATATTCGGTTCTTAGCAACCTTTAAGCAAGAGCTTTAGCCCAATTCATTATATTTCTTTTACAACTATTATGAACTCTCAGTAATAATAGATAGAAATTGGCATTGATTATTAACGAGAGATATCAACCTGCTAAGAGCAAGTCCTTAAAAAGTCAATCGTATAAGTCTTGGTTTGACAAGCGTAAGACATTTAGTTATTTATTCGTTATGAGCATCGAGACCTGATTATTCTTTAACTTTCTTTTCTCTTTGATTGACTGTATGCAAAGATCTTTTTTATCACATGACAAAAGAACTGAAACTAACTGTACATACTGTCAATGGGAAGAAAGTATCTTCAATATGATGAGGTGGCTATACGCTGACACTAACTCTCTCGACCCAGTAGCCAGCCCAATCCCGCAACCGCATCCTCAGCAAACCTGGCGCTAGCACTATGCATTGGGTAGTCATACCAAAAGACATGGGGAAGGCCCTCATACACAATCGTCTTAGTTTTCACCCTACTGTTAACTCGAAGTTCCCTCTCATAAATCAGGGCCTCATCTCTCAATAGGTCCGCCCCACAGATTTGAAAGAATGATGGTGGCAGGTTTTTATGTCCAGTTGGCCAAAGAAGAGGGTTCCAAAGTGGCGAAGTGAAGTCTGGTTCAACAGCTTTATCATACATCTCAGTAGACTTTGCTGTAAGCGTCATGCCATTCTTTAACTGTTCTCGACTGTTGTAAAGAGGCTTATACTTTTCAGTGAGTGCCTGTGGCATCAGGGCTGGTGGAACGCAATGGTACAGCCCCGTGATTGGAGGGGAGAGTCCCTCATCCCGAGCTTGATGAGCCAAAGGAATGCTGAGATGTGAACCAGCCGATGTTCCACCAAAGATAAACCCGCGATTTGGGTCAGCTTGGAGAGTTCTAGCGTTCTTTGATAGCTATTTTCTGCGTGATTAGTCAAGTAAACCTCTCTTGTCAAAATTGACTTACCCAAACGAGAGCGTCCCAGCAATCATCATATGCAATTGGGAACTTGACTTCTGGGGAAAGTCGATATTCCAGACTGATTGCAACGCAATCGAACCTACGGACTGCCTCAACACAAGTCGGCATCTCCATTTCTGCATTTCCCAAGATGAAACCTCCTCCATGAATAAGAACAACAAGAGGTCTACTCTCCGTTGGCTGAGTATTCTTGCGCCGATAGACAAGTGCCCGGACATTTGATCCATCCCTGACAGGGATCTGGATTTCTTCTTCGGATACCTCGTCTTGCATTTGGACGCGAAGTTCCTCGGCGTCTTGCTGGAAAAGCCTGTCAAACTTGGCTCGGGTTTCTGCCAGCGATAGACCGTCGTTGTCACTAGTAAATCTCGCCTTTATCCCATTGTTAATCATCTGCGCAAGTATGAGTTAGTAAGCGTTTTTTTTTTAATGTCGACTAATATTAGATTAAGTAGACGTCGGGGAGTCCATTTACTGACTTTTTGTAGCTCGATGTCAATAGGTGCTGCCAAATGCCATGTTTCAGGCTCATTGATGGAGAAAAGTTCAGGGGGCATTGTGCTGCGACGAGATTGACCTGGTACCGATTGAAGCGACAAGAATAAAACGGAGAAGAATGCAAGCTTCAAAAAACTTCAAGCGCGTTATCACGCATTAATATGATACAGCCTTTTGACAAGACGTTAAACAATAGTCTCTCCCACATTCACAAATAGCCCAGTCTGTTTCTCATGGTATCGGGTAAGTCGCGAAGCTGGTCGGCATTTCAGCTATCAGGTCGGCTAATCAAGATTGCCAAACCGTGTTAGTGACCAATTTTGCGATCGGCTAATTTGCCAGTCACTCTCATTCCCAGTTGCGATTAAATCTAAAACGGTCTAGAACATACCAGGAGGGTTCACTGTCAGCCGGAGGGTAATGATATCCTATTATGATCCCGGGTCGGGCTCACGGAATTGGTTTTGTTTGCCGATAAACGGAACTTCTTTTCTTCAATGCATTCGTTTTTCAATTTATATACCCGATGAGCTACCTATCTATTCTTGAACCATAGGTACACAGTCATCCAGATTGCAATATTCAACTATCACTAGGGCATTCAAACAATTCAACGAAAAATGGCATATACCTTGACACAGCAGGTTGAGATGGCACAACAGCTTGAGCTGGAGTACGTCCACGTCTATTCTTACATATATTCTTGCATGTCACTATCTTAGAGTTGCCCCAACTAACAATTCTGAACAGATGTGACCTTTTGGATCACAGGTTTGCTGTTCTTAAACAGTCATTGGTGAAGCCAGAGAACAAGCAGAAGGTCATCCAGTCGTATGAGCGTCTGGTCAAAATACTACGGAAAGAAGTTGATCATATCCACAAGCATGGACCAGCCCTGGTTCCTGAGATAGACTTCGACGACGTTCGAAAGAACGGTATGTGACTTGCCAATAAAAGCTTTCTTCAACTAGCTTCACAAAGCCTTGTTCTAACCTGATTGTAGGTGGCATTCTCCCTCCCGACTTCACTAAATTGGTACATGAACGAGGCTGTCTGATCCTTCGCAACGTTGTCAGCGAGGAGCAAGCAGTCAGTTGGGAAACATATCTGAAAGACTACACTCAACGCCATCCTGGTGTAGGCGGTCATCCTCATCACAAGCCGGCAGCTTGGAATGTGTTCTGGACCAAAGCACAGATGGAAATGCGAACGCATCCAAGAGTCCTAGAAGCCATGAGATGTGTCTCCCGACTCTGGCATGTGTCTGATCCAACAATCCCTATCGATCTTGATAGTCAGGTTATCTATCCTGACAGGATCCGCATCCGCTATCCAAGCAATGACCCTGGACAGTTCCCTCTGGATCCTCATATGGATAGCGGAGCGATTGAGAGATGGGAAGATGAGGAGAACCGAAAGAATTACCAAGCCATCTTTGATGGCAATTGGCAAGATTGGGATGCATGGTCTGCCGATCACCGCGTTAAGGCGCAGAGTGACCTTTATCATTCAGGAACAGCTTGCTCGGTATGGAGAAGCCTCCAAGGATGGCTGTCCCTTTCACATACGCAGACTGGTGAAGGAACACTGAGAGTACTGCCAAGCCTCAAGTTGTCTATGGCATACATCATGCTGCGACCGCTGTTTCATACGGGAGAGTACAACGATTCGCTGCCTACATTCCCAGGTGCCACTCCAGGTCAGACTCAGTTCTTTCCGACTGTTGAGGGCCACCCGGATCTCGATATCAAGCGATCCATCGTGGGTATTCCTCCAGTTCGACCCGGCGATTATGTCTTCTGGCATTGTGACTTGGTTCATGGCGTGGACCCTACGAATCCAGGCCTTGTCGATTCGAGCGTGTCATACAACGCATGCAATCCGCTGACACCTTACAACATCGACTCCTTGTTGACAACCAGGGATTCATTCCAAAAAGGAGACGTCCCAATTGACTTTACGAGGTCTCATGGGACATGGGAAAGAGAATTTGACCATGAAGATTGCGGAGCCAAGGTTGAGAACATTCTTACCAAGGCGGGTCTTCAGGCGATGGGTCTGGATAGACTTGATACGGAGGAAGAAGGTCTCACACAGGGTCAGAAAGAGGTACGCGAAATGGCAAACAAAAAGTTGGGCCTGTGAATTGAACGAATAGCACTCGAATTGACACAATCATCTCAATTCGCCTCTTCTTATTAAAACCTGTAGTTTAATTTCACCCGTATTCCCCAAACTCTATCACTCCCATACAACTGCTCTCTCTGGCGTAGGCGTCTGAACCACCGGAATGATCTGGGTCTCGGTGTTGTTCCAGTCTGTTGTTTGAGGCTCCCCTCTTCGGTACCAGTTTGTCTCGGGATCTCCAAGACATTCACCGACGGTAACAGCTGGACGAGGCGTATTAGTCACATGCCTTGAAACAAAGACAGAAATCGTACCTCTTTTCCCACTTTGAAGAGTTGCCTGAATAATTCGAGGAAGGATGTTCTGAACAGTATTCTGATGAATGTCGTGCATAAGAACAATGGAGCCGCCATTGTTAAGCCCAGCGTAGTATGAAGCTAAAGAGGGTTCGACACCGCCAAAGGACTGGTGATTCCAATCGTTGGTGTCGATATCAGCAATAATGACCTTATAGCCCAACTGACCTAATACTCCAAGGGTTCGAGCGTTGAAGCTAAAGTAGGGAGGACGCATGTAGACGGGATACTTGCCGATGATGTTGGAGAACTCGTTGCTCAGAAGAGTCATTTGCTGTTCAACGTCGTAATCGCTCAGACTTGCGAGATCTGGATGTCTGTAGCTGTAAAGAGTCAGCTGAGTTCATGCTGAGGAAGTCAGTGCTTAGTCTGCATACGTATGCGAAGCAACTTGATGTCCTCCTTGGACCATTCTGTTAACAGTGGATTGGTAGTCCATGATATTTCCCAAATTCTTTCCATTGAGAAAAAACGTGGCCTTTATCCCAGCAGAAGCGAGTTGATCAAGTACAGAATCTGTGTATACAAATGGGCCGTCATCGAAAGTGAGAGCGATGGTGTTTGGTTGAGTGCAGCTGTAGATTGCAAACCCAGCAGAAACCTCTCTTTTTTTCGGGTACACTGGAATCGCAAGTGAGGAGGCAAGGTGGCACAAAGACGCCAGTACAACAAGACTACGCATTGTTATTACTTAGTTGCCGAAGCGGAAAAGAAACACGGAAGTAAATGGATATGAGAAGACACGAACAAACCGAGATCAAGTTAGTTCAGAGCTATTATTATACATTATCTATCCGATGCACGACTACCTGTATCAATCGAGATTGGCCCAACAACAAATGCTCGTCATCGTATATGCAAGGAGGAAGGCTCAAAAGAGCCAACGCGATAAGGTTCTCGGGTTTCCAGAGCGACAGGGGACTCTCGGAGCTTTTCCTGACACTAAAAATTAAGGTGGCTTGACTAGGCCCAATATTGTCCAAATACGATTGGGGGGATCGAAACAGTTCCGATAATTGAGGTGAGACAACATAATCTAGGCATAGTTTATTGGGGAAAGCACTTTTGCTTAATCTCCAGACTTTAATCAAATCGTATGCAAGCGATTATCCAGTAATTGTTGGATTATCCGCTGTTTGGTTCCTGTACCACCAACATTTGTGTGTTTAGTCGAGGGGTTAACATGGAGATGATGTAATTGGTATAAGCCACGTTTTAAGGCCAAGTCCGTACCTTTGTTGACAACACGAAGAAGGCTCCGAACACAAACGCGCTGATAGTTTGAGGGGGGAACACCCGGTTTATTTCCAATTATTCTACTCTCCAAACTGGTTACAGAAACTCGTAGGGATCTCTGACATCTCAGCCTACAACCCTTTCTCCCAATATGGCAATGTGAGACTTGATCAAGTCCTCGTCTAGATTTTTGGTGCAAGTATACAAGCCCAATCAAGTCCACCAATAGTGTCGGCTCTCGCCGGAATTATCTTACTTTTGCCAAGACTATACTGGAGGATGACAGAACAATAACACATGAATTCTTTTAAGCACAGCTCGACACCGCTCAAGGTTGTGAATGATGTTACTGACGTGGAATATGGGCATGATTACTATATATAGCTAAGGCGAACATTGTATAGCGGTTATCAATCAACAGCAACATGACAATTAGTTGCAGCGTCCAAAGCAACGTTGACTGCAAGTTCAATTAGCGTTGGACGAAAAGGCAACAAAGCAAAGATCACTTACCATCCAGAACCGCAATGTGTGCTTGTTCCACAGAAGCCTGCAGCGCTACAGCACTGGCCGTTGAAAGGGCCACCAGCACAAGTGAGACCAACCTTGCTGCCACATGACCCGTCAAGAGTAGGAATGTCCTTAGTGAGACAGGCACTGGAAGAGCCCTTTTGACTGAACAGGGAGTATTAGCATGTGCATTGTAAGAGAGGTTTGAGAAAGCTTACCAGCCCTGACCGCAGTGAGTCGAAGTGCTTCCACAGAACCCATTGGCAGAACAGCAGTTTCCAAGGCCCGACCCAACGCATGTCTTGCCATTTCGTGAACCGCATTCTGCGTCGGTTGAGATACCAGTGCACAGACCGTAGGCTGTCTGGCATCCATCACGGCAGTAATCATCATCTTTGCCACAGAAGCCGTTCTTGGAGCAGCAATCACCCCATTTACTGCCCTTGCAAATCTTGCCGTTCTTGCCGCAGTTTCCATCGGTAGAGACATTACTAGACGAGGCCTCGCAAGTTCCAAAACTGGACTGGCAGCCTGTACCACAGTGATCCTTTTCCTTGCCGCACCAGCCTTGAGGAGAGCAGCAATCACCGAATGTGCTACCTTTGCACGTCTTTCCATTCTTGCCACATTGGCCATCAGTGGAGATGTTTCCAGCAGCATTGTTACAGCTACCGAAAGCACTCTGACATCCCGCGTCACAGTGACCAGACTCCTTACCGCAGTAGCCTTGAGCAGAACAGCAGTCACCATACCTGCTTCCCTTGCAGATCTTGCCATTCTTACCGCAAAACCCGTCGGTAGAGATGTTGGTCTCAGCGGCGCATGTACCGAACTTGGACTAACAACCGGCAGCACAGAAGGCATCAGTCTTCCCGCAGAATCCTTCAGCAGAGCAGCAGTCTCCAAAGGCACTTCCTTTGCACGTCTTGCTATTCTTACCGCAAGAACCGTCTGTTGAGACATTCCCCGAGTCACCGCCAGTACACTTGCCAAAACCATTCTGACAACCAGCACCACAGTGATCAGTCTTGTCACCGCACCATCCGGAGCCAGAACAGCAGTCTCCAAAGCCAGAGTCTAGACAGACCTTGCCGTTGGCGCCGCATTGACCATCGAAGCTGATGTTGCTGGGAGGACCACAGGTTCCAAACTCAGAAAGACAGTTGTTGCCGCAGTGAGAGGTAGAGTTACCGCACCAGCCCTGAGCGGAACAACAGTCTCCGAATGGACTTTTGCCACAGACAAACTTGTTTGTGCCGCCGCAAGATCCATCGGGAGAGATACTTCCAGGACCTGGGGGAATTTCGGGAGGGGGTGCAGCAGCGTTGCAGTTGCCAGCAGAAGGTTGACTATGTTCACTGTGAGTAATGCTCATATAAATCAAGCGACATTCACTTACCATCCTTCTCCGCAATATTTGCTAGATCGACCACAAATGCCATCCGCAGAGCAGCAAGCACCCCAGACAGGACTGCAGACGAAGCCAGTGCTTCCTCCACAGGTGCCATCAGGAGTCACTTCTCCGGTCTGCCATGGCGACAATGTTACAGTCTTGGACTGAGCAGCAACGAGTGCAGGCAAAAGCCAGAAGAGTCCAGAGGGTTTCATTCTCAATTATGGACCAGATGAACAGCTTGTAGAGTTGCGAGTGCTGATAGAGCTGATGCTGTAGAACTCCTATGATTAAAACTATTACACAACTTATATACACTTTTAGTAAATTCCGCCAGAAAATAGAATAATCTCATTTGTCCTTGGTTTATCGGCAGACACGGAAGGATCATCCCAATTAGGCTGTTGATCCATGTCATGCATCGACTGATCTCGACGTGGAAGACGTTATCCGCAATCCATGTTTTTTAATCCTTCGTTCTGCATCTTGTTCCGATTGATTCTCCCTAGATGATAGAGGGGCCCGCCCATAAGGCAGATTTGTTATTTAATTCGCGCAAAGGGATCCCTGCGCCTCAAGAAAAGATCCACCTGCATGCAACAGGGTTTAGTAGTTACCACTAGTAGGCTGGGATCGAGTCGGCCGCCTCAGATGTTAGTTAGAGTTATATGCTGTTTAAGGTTATTTTAAAGGACTTTAACTAGTACTATTCAAGATCGGATGAATTTATCCTTTCGTAACTGCCGCATGCTCACATTGAACTGCAATACGATGTCCCATCACCGAGGCGAGTATTATCACCTTTTGCCTTTTCAAGACTTGAAGCCGAGAAGGAAGGAGGCGGAGCTGTAACGTAGCAATTATCGCGCAGAGGATCCAACATGGACCTTGCGAAGAATTGGACGAGCTACAGGCTATTTTCACGGACTTTCCGAGAGCCTACAAAGGCCGATATATATACTTACTGTCTTTTCCAACCTAAAGTCATGCTATCAGACACCACAAGAAGAACCGCTTATCGACAGGTCACTCGTAATCATGGTGTTACGGCTCTTGAGCATCGCCTTCATGATGATTGCTTTATGCTTTCTATGTCTTATTACCTTGAGTAACGCTGAAAACACTCGCCAGCTACACGGTAGCCGTGCCCGCTATCACCGTCGTTCCGATGTTGTCAGTAAGTCTTTATCCATTTCATTGAGCTTTCCCTTTGCCAAAACAGTCTTCAAGACTATCGTCAAGACTCTTATACTTATGAACCAAAGCCAAGGCTCCAGAATGGGCCAAGAAAATTACCAACAGTCCGGGTCACCAAAACCCTGCAATGGCACCCCCTGACCCAACTGTCGAACTTGAGCTCTCTGATGATTCTGCTACCAGCCTGGACCAGTACTACAAGGATGCTGAGAATGCCACTGAGTCTGCTGCTGAGATGACTCCCAACAAGTCTCACCTTTCACGCCGATCTTTGGAGAAGCGTGGAAGTGGTCCTCTGTACTGTAAAGATGGGCCTTGTGCTGATGACAGGTGAGTACATCATATCTGATACTGACATAGTTGACTGACTTCGTACAGTTGTTGCGGTCCCAAGGGTATCTGCGGCTATGGCCCAGACTATTGTGGAACTGGGTGCTCGTCTAACTGCGATGCGAAAGCTATGTGCGGAGAGTACAGTGAAGAGGGTGAGGTGCCTTGTGGTATGAACCTCTGCTGTTCTGCCTCTGGATGGTGCGGTGTAAGTTCTACTTTAGTCTGATACTTCGATTTTTCAGCTAACTGACTTCTCTCTGTAGACTACTGAAGTCTTCTGTGACAACGCAGATCCCCTTCATCACACTCTTCCCTGCCAGGCTGGCTACGGCGCCTGCAATATCGCATCATCTCCTTCATGCGCAAAGGGCGGCGGCAGCACCAATGGGCGAACCATTGGTTACTACCAATCCTGGAGCGTGCGAGCCCGCAAATGTGACACCAAGACTCCCAAGCAGCTCAACACCAAGGGCTACACCCATCTCTTTTACTCATTCGCCTTCATTGATCCTGTTTCTTTCAAAGTCACTCCAGCACACAATGATGATATCAAGCAGATGCGTGAGTTCACCGATCTCTCTAAGGATGGCAAGCTTCAGACTTGGATCGCTATTGGTGGATTCGACATGAGCAACGAGAACACGCCTACTCATACTACCTGGAGTGACATGGTCTCCACAAAGGCGAACCGAGCTGCCTTTATTGAGTCTATTCGGGCCTACATGGATGAATATGGCTTCCAAGGTGTCGACTTGGACTGGGAGTATCCTGGTGAGCCCAAGCGTGGCGGTCGAAAGCTTGCTGATACTCGCAACTTCTCCATGCTTCTCAAGGAAATGCGTGCAGCTTATGGCAACAAGTACGGCATCAGTTTGACTCTGGCTCCTGACTACTGGTACCTTCGCTGGTTTGATGCTAAGGCCATGGAACCATATGTGGATTTCTTTGGGTTCATGGCTTATGGTAAGTTCCGGTTTCCCATCAGTCAAACCTCGAATACTGACATGGCATACAGATTTGCACGGCTACTGGGATGAAGATGTCAAGACTCTCGGGAAGATCATCCGTGGTTAAGCTGACATCCGAGAGATTGGCAATAACACTATTCCCCTCTGGTTTGGCGGCCTCGATCCCAAGAAGCTCAACTTTGGTCTTGCTCTCTATGGTCGCGGCTACACCGTTGCCGACAAGAACTGTAACGGCCTTGGTTGCTCCTTTGCTGGACCCAGCAAGAAAGGAGAGTGCACTGACTCTGATGGTGTTATGTCCCTGGGTGAGATCAAGAATCTTATCAAGAAGGGTGTCAAGTCGGTTTATCTCAAGGACTCGATGATGAAACAGATTACCTGGGACGATCAATGGATTGGATACGATGGTAAGTTGCTAGTATGCATCCATACGTGACCATTCAACTGATAATTCTTCAGACGAAGAGACATTTGCCGACAAGAAGGCTTGGGCAGATGGTCTCTGTTTTGGAGGCACTATGGTATGGAGTATTGACTTCCAGCCAAGTGACAGCTCTTCGTACGTTATTCCTCTCATTATCCTGATCTTCATCTTTCAGCAACTAACGATTCTCAGTGGTGGCGGCGGTAGTGGCGGCGGCTCGGGCGGTGGATCTGGTGGTGGCTCAGGCGGAGGAACAGTCCCTGCTCTGCCAGGCGATATCGGTGGGACCATTCCAGACAAGCTCAAGAACACCAAGCTTCCGGATTGCAAGACTGGCAAGTTGTACGACGAGATAGAAGACAAAGCCAAGTTTTGGTATGACTCAGGTGCTGAGTAATGGTTGAGGAGTACATCAACTCGCTGAAGGATCACTCTCAGTGGGCACAGAAGCTCTATGTCAACCTCTTCTCAGACGCCGATCATCTACAGTTCCTGTGCACCGAGCCCGGAGCTAACTGCAAGCACGGCAAGCCATGTAGTAAGTAGACACTTGCAGAACGAGTTGGAACAGCATACTAACGACTGGCACAGAGGACTTCAACGCGCTTGGCTTTGGTGGACTCTATTACATGTTCCAGTCTATGGAGAACTTTTTTAAATACTTTGATTAGTTCTACGACCGCTACGATTCGCAGCTGACCCTCGTTGCCGAAAGAGTAGGCACTATGCGACCGGGTCTCTCGATTAGCAGTGGTGGTCCCAAGGCATCTCTTGACATTGCTGCCATTCTTGGTGCAGCTTTCAGTATCATCAGTGCTGGCGCAACACCTCTTCCCGCTGTCGGAGGTCCTGTGGCTGGTCTTAGTGGTATCATGTATATGATTTCTGGTACAGTCTCCACCGACGTCTCACCCAACGATGCAGTCGAGGCAACAGACACTATCAGAGGTGTCGTTTCAGATATCAAGGAAGAAGGTATGAAGTCGGTCAAGACGATTCTGGCTGCTGTCTTTGGACGACAGGGTCAGTCTCAGAATGGTATCCCCGAAATTATGCGGGTTGGAGACGCCAAGTACAAGAACCCTGCAGTTCGAGTCTTTGGATGGGGATCTTGGGTCAAGGACGATCCTCTCGCTGGACTTGAAGATACTATGACTACTATGAAGAGCAATGTGGTAAGTTTATAGTCATTCCCAAAAGGTCACTTTCTCATACTGATATCTTTATTTGCAGGACAAAGCATTGTTGTGGCAGATGGCTAGGCAATGGAAGGGTCTCTATGCTGTTGTTCGTGATGACTTGTCCAAGCCCAAGTGTATCAACCGCAACAACGCTTGGGATGATTCCCACGGTGGCCGCTGCCTCGACATTCTCGCCTGGTACCCCAAGCAGAAGGGTCAAACCTTCGGTGGCAGCACAGCCATTTACTACGCATGGGATAAATGGGGCATGGACAAGCTTGCCACTCTTCGCAATGCCATCGCTTGCTGGGAGAACAATGGAGGAAAGATCGGCAAGATGAAGACCGACATTGGTTCTCTCAAGAACACGAACCCATATGACATTCCCTGCTTCTTCGTCATGCCGACTCTCAAGGGTAATTATAGCGATATTCAGAAGGGTTCGCTCTGGTTGGCTGGTGATTTTGCTGGACAGGATGGTCAGGCCGGTAGGCTTTGGCCTAGGTCTAGGTGCGCTGATGAGAACCAGAAGTGGCCCAGACCTGTTCAGCAGGGACACAAGTGCTCTACTCTTGATGCTACGGGCGACCTTGCATAGAGATTTGATGTTTCTTTATGTGTTCGTTAGTCACGGGCGCGATGATCAAGAGCCAAATTGCGCAAGCAGTTTAGATTCTACTTAGCACAACTATCTACTGCAAAATCAAACCTAAAATCTCTCGTAGACTACTACAGCAATAATTAATACCCTTGTTTCCTCCCAAAAGTTTTGTTCCATCTTCCATCTGCAATAACAATCCTTCCTATCTCTCCCTTAGTCCCATAACTGTCAAACTGGCCCTTTGCCGAAGCCTTGTCTCAACTTGAGATCAATGGCCTAGCATGGGAAACTCCAACTAGATCTTCATCCGCCCCTTGGCCTTAGCCTTCTCAATCTGATAAAACTTCTGCTTGGCCTCATTGTTCTCCTTCTCAAGCTGAGTTACTATGTTCTCACGCTCGCGAACAAAGGCTTCAAAGCGTTCAATAGTCAAGTCTGACAACATCGAAGCAGGATTGTTCTTGAGATCAGCAATCTGTAACACAAATTTCTCGTTGCCCTCCTGGAGGTTTACGATCATGCGGCAATAACCCTCGACCAAAGCTAGAAGTCGTTCGTGGCTCTCGTTGAGTGATGCGGCAGAGTTGTTGTGGTTTGCGTTGTTCTTTCCATACTTCTCATCAATCTTGGCCTCGACTTGGGTCTTCCAGCCCTGCATCACAGGCTGGAGCTGCTGCACCTGCTGATGGGTGGTGAGCGAATACTGATGGCGAAGTTGTGCGACAAGGTCGTTGTTCTGGTCTTTGAGAGTGTTGACCTCGTTTTGAAGGATGGCCTCACGATCGTGGGCATATACGAGAATCTCTTGGGTACGTCGCATCGCAGCATCTTTTCGATCAATGACGGACGCGAGACGCCCTCGGAGACGTCCCAGCTCAGCATCTTTTCGATCGCTGATAGATTCGAGACGCTCCTGAACATGTTCCAGCTCAGCATCTTTGAGATCGAGACGCTCTCGGACAAGTCGCAGTTCAGCATCTATCTGATGGTCGATAGATTCAAGACGTTCTTGGACACGTCCAAGCTCAGCATCTTTGGCTGAGGCTTCAAGTTCAGCGGAGTGCCAGTTGCGGTTGGCTTCATCAAGGCTGATCTGGATCTGCTCCTTCATGGCAATCTCCTTACCAACCTCGGTCTTGAGGTCTTTGACTTCCGATTCAAGAGCTCGAACCTTGGCTTGCAACCCCTCAAGAGCGCGGGAAGTTTCAGTAGGAACTTGAACCGGGGCGGTAAGAGGGAGAAAGTTGTTGCGGTTGTTGTTGTCTCCAACGGGGCGAATGCGGGAAGACTCCACGGCAGCTTGTGGAGGGGAAGTAAGAAGAAGAAACATCTTGGTAGGTTTCATAGGTGGTTGATATCGGTTGTGTTTGTTTAGGTTCAGGCTGAAGGTGGAGGATTAGGCTGGTATGTCTGACTTGCGATGAAGTTGGTAAGTTGTAAGGTGGTGGTGGTGAAGTTGAGATAAAATTGATAGAGCAGATCAGACTCTTATAGTCGAATTCCGTGGCTTTTGCGTTACACTCATAATATTCACAGTGATATGTAACACTGAGTTATGATAGTGGTAACCAAGCCGTGACAGTGGTAGCTCAGCTATGACAGTGTTGATTGAGCAGTGGCCCATCTGAACACTAGGTTCATTGCAGATTGGACAGGTGACAGTGCCAGACACTTACGATGACTATAAAGGTTCTTCTTAAATATCAGCTAAACATTTGTTTTTTCTGACTTCTACTGCAGTTTTAAATAAAGTCTCGCATTACCTGCCAGTGCAATTTAGTAATCCTAATAGGTATTACAGTTAAAGGTTAAAACTATTTACCAAACTTATAATTTCTTATAGACTCTAGTAAGATAAAGAGTAATTTAAATATATATTAAATTATTTATAATATAAATGGGGGATTTTTTATATTATATAACTTAATATATTTACCAAGTAAGTACTTTGAGTCTTCTGTAAAGTAAAACACAGCTAAATTTAATTAAATTAAAAGTAATACAGCTTTATAATATGGAAATTAATATATAATAAATAAATATACATAGCAATATTAAAACCTCTTTTCTTTCTATTTAAATAGGTAATAAAGGCAGTCTTTTATATATTTATATTTAGCCCTAAGTAGTAATACTCTAGATAAATTACCTTATAGTATATTTTAATACTATTGCCTTATGCTATGTCTGTTATAGAGCCGTGCCGTTTAACCTTAAAAGGTTTAGTTTGTCCAACTGACAAATCCAAGGATCTTAACCGAACCTCCTAAGGCTTTTGTAGCAAAATTGAAGATACCATACCGGTACCCCATAAAGTAATTCCATCCAGTTGTCAAAGTGTAAGCACTACCCAGTTGAGAAAACGAGTTCCCGTCGGTGCTGTAGTAGAAAGTTGCCTGTTTGTTGCCGTCAGCCCTCGCGTCCATCCTGACTTGCAGCCAGACTCGACGCTGTGAAATAGGCGCGGTTGCGACCACAGTTCCCGTGCTAGTGGTTGCCCAGTTGTTGCTACTGTCTTGTGACAATCCATGGACGGCCGTAACAGTATAAGTTCCTCCGTTGCGAACAACACCAATCCATGCAGATTGGTCCTTAAATGCAGCCAAGCCAACTTTATCACCATCTGCCATGTTGGTGAAGTCAATTTGGACTGTTCCAACCGGAAATTTCCCGTGAAGTCGATGAGTCAGTGTATTCTTCGCCTTGTACAAGTCGTCCGTCACGGTGGCAGTCCTGAGTGTGAGGCCAGGGTTGTCGAGCGAAAATTTGGATGTATCCGGGTTGTGGTTCCACTCCCACTTTGGACCCAGCTTGTTGCCCCAAAACGCATCTCCACCAATCCATCCTTGAGTATTGTCGTTCTTCGGGAGAGGGTATAGGTAGGATTCAGCCCACTTGCCGTTGACAGTTTGGAGACTGGGAAAACCGTCCGAACCCCAGGTTATCGGGGCAAGAACAGGCACCCTACCTAGAGGATAGGCCCAAGAAAAGGACATGAAGTACCAGTCTCCGTTGGGAGTCTTAACCAGGCTGCCTTGAATCGGTGAACCCGTACCAGCAATAGGCCCTGGAGTATTGTTGTTAAGAATCTTATTTGTGTACGGACCCCAAGGGCTCGAAGATTTCCAAATCTCGGTGATACCATCACTCGGACAATCGTTGAGGATGTAATACAAGCCGTTGATCTTATACATGCGGTTGCCCTCGATCCCTCTGCACTCGGATGGAAAGGTTAAAACTTGCTGATTTTTTACAATGCTGAGCCCATCCGAGGAAAGTTGAGCCACAGACACCTTGTTGTTTCCGTAGGCGACATACATTGTGTCGTCGTCATCTATCAGCATACCACAGTCGTAGAAGCAAGGTTGGAAGCTGGAAGATTTCTGCCATGGCCCTGCAACATCCGGGGCTGTATAGACGTAGGAGGTCCAAAAGTTAACACAGCCGATCCAATACCACTTGTTGTTGCTCTGGCGGTACCGCATCGTAGAAGCCCAGGTTCCGCCATTGTAGTTAGTCTGCCCGTTGTCCATGTAGTAACCGGAGCCAAAGTCGAGCGTTGGCACGGAATGGCCAACAGGCTCCCAATTTACAAGATCGGTGGATTTCAGAATAGGTGCTCCGGGAGAGTAGTGGAAGTTGGAACTCGAAAAGTAAAACGTTTTCCCATCGGGGCCAAGAAAAACATCATTGTCGGGGTAATCCGCGTAGACCACAGGATTGGTGAAGCTCTGGGCTTGGGCCATGAGCCCAAACCCCAGGATAACACTGGGAAGGGACAGCCACATAGCCACAAAAGTAGGTAAAGAGGAACGATGAATGAAGCGATGAGTGACTCCGAGTCTGTGCGTGGTTAGCGAAGGGTTGAGGGATGGCGAGAACTCTTTAATACGAGTTCCTACAAACACAAGGAGCCCGAGGAGCCCGAGATAATAGCGCTAGGTTTGCATCAAATATGCCATGTAGCCGAGAGCCTGCGTTTTTGCCAGCCAGTGGTATCAGCTGCGGCTATATCTCTCTCAGCCTTCATTTCGGCAGTTGAGAGAATTAAGTCTCACATCAGTCGATCTGTTGCTAATGACGCCTCAATTATTCCCAACTCGTAAGAGGGGGCGAAGTTGGCGCTGATGAGTTTGCGGGGTTCGGTGTAGTGTTTTCCGGGGTTGGTATAGATTCGGGCAATGATCAGCATTTCGCTAATCTAGAAGGATAATCTATGTTAGATTTACCGGTTAGGGGGCTAGGTAAATACGAGACAGCGATTCAGACAGCGCTATATGGCGGGAAAACTGTCCCTAGCATATTACCTCTCTAGTAGGCTGAATGACGGTAGTAAGAAAACATCATTACAGACCCCTGCGGCGTGTATAGACAAAGTTGTGGAGGCCGCGACTTCTCGCTGCGCAGTTAGCCCAGTTAACTAAACTACAAAGGTTCCTACAGGGGCGTGCTTTACTCGCGCCAATCGTCGTGTTCCTTGAACTGCCTTAGATTAATACCGCATAGAGCCTTGTACGCCATGGGAGTCGTATAGCTCCAGGGAGACTCCCGCCGTATCGCATGATTTAGGTTCACAATGTGCCATGATAGCACGTTAAGAAAACGCTAAAGCTTGCTTTATCCTGCACCTGGTAGCTAATGACCATATTAATTGTAGTAGAGTTGATTTTTCTGCCCTACTTTACGGGGGGTTGAGTTGAATCTTGCGAGCCAATTAGAACCCTAACAGTAAATCATAACAGGAACTCTAGTAGAGTTCTTTTGTTATTAGATACGCAGCTATACAATGGGGTGAGTGTATTAAGATGTAAAGTAGAATCTGTAGTGTAGCACAGATTGTAGGTGGCCGTAACGGCTAGCCATCAGAAGGGCTGTATTACCCTCCGAGTCTGTGCTAGTTAACTCGGGTGAATGGTTTGTTGTAAGAAGCCTAAGGATTCTCTGCTCCCCATGACAGCAGCCCCCCCACAAGAGACGCTCGACGTGCCGACTGGTGGTATTCCTACTCGGGGTATATATCCCTATGGTTAAATGCGAGCCAGTTGCTGTGTTGTACTTGATTCCTAGGTATCCGAGCCCCGGTTTGTCTAGCAGCTGTGTCACCCCCATCTGACACAATTTCCTATATGCCGTTGAGCTATTCCCAATGACAGCAGGATGACACAACTGCGTTAGTTTTGAATCCAAGGTGGTCATTTCTATGCCGAGTGCATCATGAAGCCACCCCATGATACCCTTCGCTCCGACGTGACCCAGCTCCACCGCCTTAACAAGCATCCTCAGAGGTTGGTCGACTTCGGGTTGCGCTTGGGTACTAATTTGGAACAGCGATAATGTTAAGGTGCCATACTCGTAGGCCGATAGTGCTCGACAGCTGACAGCCAAAGCTGAGTTGTTCTAAGAGCTAGGTGATAATAGGCATAGGAAGCAATCTCAGTTGCCCAAAGATGCGCTGGGTCTGCTATCATATTAGCGAGGCTAAAGCTACTCTGCCTAACAATGTTACCCTCGTCGAGAACTCCCTGCCAGTCAGAAAACGATATCGCCTGTGGAGGCTCTGGGTGGTGGTGGTCCGTCCTTATATATCCGTTAGCATTACCGTGCTTAGAGATTCCCAAGTCGCCGAGTTCAGTAGCTTCAAGCACCAACACTGGCATGAGAGATCTTGTGCCAGAGCCGAGAGGTGCCCAGCATGGACCCAAGAGATTGACAATATTGGGATGAGCCGCAATGGAGCTATTCTTGAGAATCTTGAATTCTCTTGCGATTGAAGTCCATAGTTTACGGCTTTCGAGGCTGTTCAGGTCACCATCTCTAGGAATGGGTCTCTTGAGTGCGATAAATTGAGGCATCGGCGATACCTGCTCTGGCACCTGTTCCTTGCGTAGTCGACGAGATGCCAGCAAAGTCTCGGACTCAGACAGGAGGATTCTGAAACTTCTTCCATGAGCTTGTCCTTCAGCAGCGGTTGACCGTGAATGGAAAGAGTCCGGCTCAAACAGGGCACTCAGGAGCGAGGTCAAATGAATCGCGCTCATCAAGCACCAGAGAAATGAAAGACAGAAAGTCATGGGAGTCTTCCGCGACAGATTGCGTTGACTGAGCCATGGTGCGCAAGTAGCTTGTGAAGAGGGGAAGCGGGGTTTCTGCTTGATATTTTTAAGTTGAGGTACTCTTGATGGACAAGTCGTTCTACCAGAAAGGGGTTTGTAATGCCTATCTCAGCTAGGGCCGAATTATGTCCAAAAGTCCAATTAGACAGGTGCACATGGCGAGTTCTGGTGTTGATGCGATACGCCACCCCCAATAGTGTTGACGCGGCAGATTTGAAGCAGGCAAGGTAATGTCAACCACGTTTCACTCGTAAAGCTGGGAAAAACCGAAATTCCATCAGGACCCCCAAGATGGGTTCTCCTCTTGGCTCTGACAAATCGTCACCAAGCACCTCTGTTTTCTTACTCCCAAAGTCTGGATTCTCTCTGTGGAAGGATACGAAAGACCTTGGTGCAGAAGCCATCGACTTTACTACCAGGCTGAGGTTTGAGGCGGAAGGACAGCTTAATCGCTGGCAGATTGGATGGGAACTTGATAAAGGCACAGAGTCACCGCTCTTCAGCAATGCACGATACCATCAGGATCAAGATGCCGCACTGAACTACATCAATTTGATCTATGACCGACTCCACTGTCTGAAGAACCTAGAACAGGAGTATCCAGCTTTGAGGGCCGCAGGTAATCTTCCAGTCACGGCTGCTGGTTCCGCTCTCCGCGTTGCAAACCTTCAACGGCCTGATGCCTTCGAGCGCCTCGGTCTTGTTCAGAAGATGAAAGGGGTTCAGACGGGGCCCAAGATTGGGGGGCGTCTTAGCTGGGCTTTGGACAACAGCACCAGGGCTCAAGAAAGACTGGAAGAGGTGAAGATGGTGAACTTGCTCTTTCAAGTTTTTCCACCGCCGAAGGACGACCCACATGCCCAAGTCGCCCTGAGACAATTTCTGGCTCCCCTAACATCAAACAACTTCAATATCATGGCTTCGACTATAGCCAGGACGAGCCCATTGGTCGCAGGCCTCATGTATATGAAGCACGCCACGGAGGCGATGAACAAGAGATCTTCTGAACTGGCTAGTACAAATCCTACTGCAGTCAGGGCCCGCAACTTTGATGACTTCTGCAAGGCTGCTGACAAGAGAAACGGGCGGGGAAGTGGCAGATATAGTGCCGGCGCTTTAGATGTCCTAGTTGAGTGGAAGACCGTCGACACTGCCAAGGCCGACGCATGCGGATTCGGGAGACTATATAAATCGGCCATGGAGGCACGCATCTTCAATATTGCGCGCCTGTTGGCCTCTCACCACAAGCCGATGGAGCTGAGAACTTTGGACTGCCTTGGGATTACCATGAAGAAGGGTAGTACCGCTTCACAGCATGACTACGGCCTAGTTTATAAGCTCCCCTCGCCTCGATATATCACCTTGCAGCAGGTTTTGCAGAAGAACATCGACAAAAGTCTTGATGATAGGGTCAAGGTTGCGGTGGCTATCTCCAAGGCCTTGATGTTTCTCCACTTTGCAGGGTGGCTGCACAAAGGCGTTCGAAGCGATAACATCCTATTCTTCGAGAACAAGGATGGAAAGTACAGCTGTACCCAGCCATATCTCGTGGGATTTGAGTATTCTCGAGAGAGCGGGGAGAGCCATGATACCGAAGGGGTCACGGATGACCTGGAATGGAATCTCTACCGCCATCCCGATGTTCAGGGGGTACCACAGGAGACCCTGAACACACTGACACTCCAGTCTCAACAGACCCCGCGCCCTAGATTCTCCGTGAAGCACGATATTTACAGCTTCGGGATCGTCCTCTTAGAACTTGGACTTCGGGAGTCTGCAATGTCTATCTATCAACAGGTCATCATGGATCCGCAGTACCGAAAGCACTCAGCTGTTTCATTCCATCAGTGGCTTCTTAATAACAAAGTTAACAAGCTAAGTCAGTCAGCTTTCGAAGGCTATTGTGACGCCACAAGGCGTTGGATAACTGGCGATTTCCAGGTTGAACCCGGAGAGGGACTTGAGCAAGCATTTTACAGGCAGTGCGTCCATGTATTGCTTCGGGGTCTTGATCTGTCCGACACATAAAGTCCGATGTATGCTCCTTGAAGGGAAGCAAAAGAGTTATAATCTGGGTTTTTTATCAGCATTTATGCTGTAGCAATTAGTTAGGCATTGTGGTATAATGTCTAAATTGTGAGCTAGATGTGTTATTTGCAGTTGAGACATGTGACTCAAAGCATATATATGACTACACAAACTCAGTCACATGTTCGGCTCCCTAGTTGGTATTGTTGCCTAAATCATAGGCCAGCAACCCCAGACGCCGCAACCTCCATTCGTAATCCCAAATCTTCCCAATATCATTGAGCCACGGAATAAAGTCACTATCATCCCACACAGCCCCTCCTTGACCCTGAGATTTGCCAACAGCAAATGAATACCTCTCACGGAGCCATTCACGTCCACTTGCAGATTTTCTTAATGCTGTCCTTGCAATCCATGCTGGTGAACTGCCGTAACGTTTACCTCGCGACGTATCAATATTACAGCACATGAACATGAAGAGAGCAGCGGTTAGTTCTTCTTCATATCCAGTCGCTATTTTCAGTGTATCGATTTCTTGATTGTTGCTCCCCTTGCTCTTGGGATGCTCTTTCAGTACTTCAACTGGTATAATAGTGTTCATCACATCCGATAGCATCCGTAGGCGATTCGTATCCTGGAATGGCGCCCAGAGGAGCTCCCCAGGCTTCTTAGCGCGTGCCCGGTCTATCTTTTCTCTCTCATCGTTCAGGTAGATCGTAGGAAGACCAAGAAGTCCAGCAGCTTCAATAAAACCTGAACGATGACCAATGACACATGCTCGAGGGTTGTATCTTTTGCACAGCGTGGTCCAGATACTGAGGATCTTGACTTGAACGGGAATCCCGTCCCAACCTGTACTGCGAAAGCTTGACCAAAGTTCCCTGACTTCGTTGTCAATCTTTCCCTGTTCCCTTCGATCGGCAGAGTTCATGGTTCTCTGTGTTCGTGGTGACTCCCCCGTGTTTTCACTACTCTCCCAAGGACGAGATATGAAGAGCACTTCGACACGTCGATCATTGATCTCTTCCTCCACCAAACGCTTGAGTTCAAGGCCTCCAAAGTAGTCAAAATCCCCATAGAGAAGAATATGTGAGAATCTTTTACTGGACTCCCTGGAAGAGGGGTTCGATTTATTCCAAGCAAAAACAAGCGTATTAGTCTTGGCAATAGACGAAGCGACGTATCTCAAGGTATTTTCGTCCATCTTTCTCCCGATGCCTGACTTCGCAGAGAGACGAACATGGATAATCGCGAGTTTTTCAACATTATCCATTTTGGGCAGTCGATCCCGCTGTTTTGTGACTTTCAAGTAGCGGTTCAACCAGTATTTGGCCGCCCATGATGGGTAGTAGTAGCGTTCCATAAGATTTCCATCTTTAGGTCCCTCTTTAATGTCGAGCGTCTGAGCATCCATGAAGTGTCGCAACTTGGCAAACAGAACAGGGCCTGTGGATTCTGGTGGGTTGCCGAAGATCTGCCCAATCTTTCCAGTGGTTTTCCATAGGCCGGTAGGTCCTTGGACTCCCTTGGGCATCTGAATCTGTTTGACAGGGACGCCATACCACGAAAACAGATCATGCATCCTGTTTCCAAAAGTATCATCTGGCAAACAGAATTTCAGTGGCGTTTCGAGTCCCGCAATGTGACAGTAAAGACAAGACATTAAGGCATGATAAACTTCGCCAAACTCCCCTGACCTCAGCCAGAGCTCATGTTCTGCACCTTTCGGGTTGTCAAAGAAGCTTTGATACGCGTCTCGTTCATCCTGGATAGCACTGTGATCTGGAAATATGGACTCTCTACCATCTAGTTGAATCAAACGCCTCCTGCAACGGTATACCCAGAAAGCATAGACATGGTTGCATAACTTGCAAGGGGGTTCATTTCGTATTCTGTATCCAATATTCTGGTTGAGAAAGATGGCATCTCGCTGGTTTACTCGGAAATTGATCTTCCGATACAGTTCAGGTTCACCTGGCTCTGGATGGTGCGAACATCTGAGGATCAACTTTCCAGAACCGGGCTCTGAGACATCAGACGGGACTGGGTCTGGGCGCAATGCCATGGTGAATTTGAGGACCACAATCAAGGCGGTCTGAAAGCTACCGAAATATTTAGGTGTTTCGACAGACCTCTCTTTCAACTCCCGAAAGAGGATGATCTGTTTGTTAAGTAGTACTGGGGAGCGTCCAGAGCCTCATTATTTGGTGGTGAGAAAAGTGTCAGACAAAGCAGTTACGCGAATGTTACTGGTCGTCAACATGCATATTGTGGAACAATAGCTGAGCAATCAACTCGAGTCAGTAAGCCAATTAGATTTTGCCACGTTAAATTGAGCCTCTCTAGGCCTTGAATCAGAAGACCACCAGTACCCGTTTGGGTAAAGAAGCGGTTACACAAACCGTCAGCGAGGAGCAGGTTGGTCAGCCGTGGCGTGAGCCAAGACTTGCTTTCAATGCTACGTTACCGTACATCACACTCTTCTCTTCTGTTCTCATTCGAAGATTTCCGGTACTGAAAGGATATGGTATATCTGGTTCAAGGCCGGGGCAAGTATGTGCGATGTACTTTAGGTGCTTTTTCTTCTCATGAAGTTACTGGAACTTGAACCTCAGCCTCGAGCTCTAGCTCCGGCTCTTCATACACTAGTAAATAGATCGTTAATAGACTGACTCAGACTGGTAGTAAATTTCATTTATTCCCTTTAGCTCTATAGGATACAGGAGAGAAAACCGGAGTGCCCGGAGAAAATAAACTCCAACCCTTCAAGGGCCCCTAAACCCCATCATACATACTTCCTACAGCCACTATATCAAGGAGAAAAAAACACCTAGTTGGGATAAGGCCAAGTCTGCTGGCCTCGGTCCTTACTCCTATAAGGGCAATCAACGCTATATGAGGAAAATTGGACAGAGTCGCAATTGGAGTCAAGAACCTGGGTGCCATGTCCCTTGCATCCGTGGTCTGTCCACCATTTGACCAAGCAGCCGCTAACTCGATTATTAGCCACTCTGTAACTTGAAAGAGGCACAATACTAAGGTTTTTAATTTACATACCCTCCTT
Organism: Fusarium algeriense; assembly: GCA_002982035.1. Lineage (NCBI taxonomy): Eukaryota > Fungi > Ascomycota > Sordariomycetes > Hypocreales > Nectriaceae > Fusarium > Fusarium algeriense. The sequence goes on from PVPY01000649.1 coordinate 38,614, forward strand.
CAACTCGAAGCGAGCCGATATCTTTAACATCGTGGCAGATGTGAACGTTGTCTCCTTGGAACGCCTGGGATTCAGCAAATGTGGTGCACGTTGACCCAACATAAGTATAGACAATTGCATTCCCTCTGGCGCGGGTTTCAAGAGTCTGCATCTCTGTCTCGATAGGTGTTCCTAAAGAAACAGTGACCATAGACGCAAGAAAGCTCAGAGCGGAGATCTTGATAGCGACCATGATGATAAGCTGGGTCTAGGAAGACTAGATGAGTTAAATAATATTTTAAAGATGAAGGGCAGATAACGGTTGAGATTGTTTGTGTAGAAAACGAATTCTTGACAAGAATGGACACTTCCAATTTATAGCCAGCTGTTCCAAGGTAGGCCTTGCTTACAGCTATATCAACAACTAGACAGTCTGTATGCTTTGCGAAGTAAATACGCCAGTTTGGTATATACAGAGAGTTGCATGTTTATCGATAAGTCGCTACATTGTACGCTTTACGCTATAAATACGCAAATGTTAGCGTATACAGAGAGTTGCATTGACAACTAGCTACACTATACGCCTTCCACGGTAAATGGGTAAGCACGTAAGCACTTTAATCATATGGCTGATAATCTTGCGTATTGTATTAGATAATAGCTGCGTTATCGTCGCATAACAGTTATAAGCAAAACAGTGAGAGCGGATAAGGGAATTTCCATAATGCATATGTTTCATGTTACTGTAATAATTACTACTGACAATGGCAGTACCATTCTTTCTGGCGGGTGAATCCCTGGATGACAATCACACACTCTCCGCCTGAGCACATTGATTGTTCTGCATTTACTGCGGTTTGAGTAAGGGCCAGTTCTTCTGTACAATTTTGGGTAATCCTGCCATCTTATCACGCTCTTCTTCCGTCGCCGTCTCCCCAAACCATCACAGCACCCCACGCCTTGTCCCCGTCTCACCAACAATACGAAACCACTTTGCAAAATTATTCCGCATCGCAAACGGATACGCCCCAGCGATGGTGCGTGCCTCTGCTCTTCATCGTCACCAATGTTTCGTGAAAACATCATTGGGATTTCTGCACAGCCGCCCTGAGGGCCTGGTCAACGCCTTTCAGCCAGCCGCCGAGGCTACTCAATAGTCAACCGTTTCGATGCTTTTGGCAGCCGTTAGAGTAATAATAAAGAAGCTGCTCACCTTCACACAACTTTGTTTAGTCCTTCTCTCACATACAAGGCCTCAATTAGATGTCCTGCTTCAGGCTCGAATGACTCCTGACATTTTGGACAAGTAGCTCTCCTGATACTACCACTGAAGTCTGCAAGAGGAGCATTATTGTCACATTTGGGGCACCGGTATTCAAGCTCGAAAATACCGTGATGACCTTCGGTACGGCGGCGTAGTTCCTGGTCCACTCTCATGTTGTAGGCTTGTCTCTCAGACCTCGTTAAGTCTTTCTCCAGCCAGAAAAAGTCATAGAAGCGCATGGACCTCTTCCTATGTCCAAGAACGATGTGGTTCTCGATTTTGAATTTACCACTGTCTCCCCAAGAACTACCCCAGGAGTTCAAAAAGTTCAAAGAATCAGGACTACAACTTACCAGAACCACGGCGTGACCGCGCTTGTCAATCTCTTTTGAGTAATGCGGTGCCATGCGAGATTGCTTCAAAATAGAACAGCGAGTCGGAGAGTCATCGTCGAAGAAATCGGTGAATTTGACCCAGCCTGGCTTCGATAAAAAGAATGTTGCCAGCACAGGGCGCCGATGCAAAACAGCTTGGCGTGCACCGTCTTCATCGACCTCTTTATATTGGAGGGGACGGTACCAATCACAAACGGCTGTGAGTAGCTCGCTAGTATCTGGTGCACTGGGAAATCTTGATAAGATTCTGCCTCGAATTTGGTCCAAAGAGGGAATACCCCCCTCTCGAGCTACAATACGGAGTAAAGCCATGTGTACGACAGATGCTGCAGCGTGTGCATAGCAAACAAGGTCGTCCCCTTGGTTCGAAGGTCTCCCTCGCACAAGTTTATGCTCTCGATCAATGTAGGCATCGACGTTTATGCGGCCGAGAATGTCTAAAAGCGAGTCTGCTGATCCAAACCGTGCAGAGAGTAGTAGTGAACAAAACTCGTTCAAGACCGTGGCGGTGTGAACAATTGAGAACAGAGCGACCTCTCCCGCTGACGGAATATCCCAGCCAGTTGAAGCCAAGACGGGAATTGGATGCTTTAATCCAGAAACACGGGTCGATATTCGGAAGAGTGTCTTTGTCCCTTGACTCCAATCCTCATTAATGTCGTAATACAAAGCCCTTTGAGAAGTTGATTTCTTTTTGGTAAGCTTCACTGTGGCTATTGATATGTTATCCTCTCGTAGTTCCGAAGCGATTGCAGTTGGATCGCCATCTGTTGAATTGCCGTCTGATATCAACGCGAGCACGCGATGTTCTGCTCCGACTTCGCTTCGAAACGCATTCAGGGCCGTTTCTAAAGCAAGGCACATTGGAGTCTGACCGTACATATATTGACGGAAAGTTTCCTTGCCGTTGTCATCGATATCGTCCTGCTCCGTACTGCGATGATTGTTCTCGTAGCCCAGAAGCCGCTGGAGAATACTGACAACTTGAGTCACAGGTCGAGGCTCGAATGTTGTGAAGTCCCAAAGCCATTCTTTTTGGATTCGTCGTGCCAGTGCCAACGCGTCTGAGTTCTCAACGCTAAAGTCTTCGACCGCCGCACCAGCTGCTGCACCAGCTGCTGCACCAGCTACGCCTCCTGCTCCCGTTCCAAGTGCAGCAACTACAACTGAAGCTGCGCCACCAGTTGCTATAGTAGCAGTTATTCCTGCCAATGCCATGCCCGCAGTTATGCCAATTCCTTGACTCCATGATTGTAACCTGTTGACTTCCTCTTCTGGTGGAATGGAGTCGACAAACCTCTGCACCATTTCAGGGTGTAATTTTAGGTGCGTATCGACGATTCGAGCCTCTCTGCTGCTGAGTTTCTGTCGGATATATCTCGATATGTGAGCCAGGTTATTCCGATTAGCTCTGGCAATAAGGAGATCGTGTCCCGAATCACGATTTCCTGTGTCGTTCAGTAGGTTGTGTGCAAGACTGCATAGGTCTACGACCGGTGGGCTAGGGTGCTCCTCCGACGTCTTGAGTCCAAAGGCGCCGACGAACATAAGGGCATCGGGGCTGGACTGCTGTTCTGATTCTGCTAACTTTAGAGCCGCCCGAAGAACAGCCACTAAACGCTCATTTTCATCCTCATTTGGGTTGCCGGACTCGAGGACCTTTCGCATAGAGCCTGAAACGTCCAGTAGGCAACCGACCAAGGCTTTAGGTGATGAATCAGGCATGTTTCTGGAGTTCCACGGCGAGCAAGATAGGACAAGTCAAGACTTTATTAATCATTGACAGAGGATAGTCTTGAGATTATGAGACAAGCACACTAGCTTTTTTTTGCCTTGCTGTTGCCACTTTGTTGTGCATTTGATGCCCAAAAGGAAGCTGAGTGCAGACCTCGTGCGTAAAGTACTCCGCATGACAGGACTGTAAGCCCACTCACGTTATCTCATGCGCGTGGTGCAGAGCCTGGAAAAGATTACTTCCGTAGAGGATGCGGGGTATAAAAAGTACAGCTGAACAACCATTTCAAGCTGCTGGGCCAGTTAAATCTCGCCACGCCTGATGCATCTGCCACTGTCTAGGATGATTTATGGAGGTAATGAATGATTGGCACCACGCGGGCCGGAAACGGAGATGAAACTGACAGGCAGGCCAGCAATCTGGTTCGCAACTTTCACCTCCATCACCTCCTAGAGAATTATTAGTCCTCTTGTTATTTCTTTTGTTTGTTAAACAATACCCATCATGTTTGGATTTTATACCGTGAAGACTTGCTGAGAGTGCGTATAGTTTTGGCGCGTCCAGAAATCGGATACAAATGAGTTATGTTTTCTGGTAATTGCGTCCCTTAACGCTGCATCGAATCTTCCCAGTCAACAAGCCGACAGCACGTATACTTCAAGTCTCTTCTGCAGTCAGCCGGGATGGCCGGTGACACTAGAGGAGGCCTCGAGCTCTAAGAAAACGTAAAGAACACAGTATGACACATATTGGCCACATACTTGAGTATTGCCAGATAAAGCTTTCTAACCTTTGACTAAGGGTATATAGATTTTAGAGGCTTATATAAAAAAAATCCTTTCCAAGACACCGAAAAACTGCATATATCCTTAATATAATTCTAAAATATAAGTTTATATAAAAATAGATAATCCCTAGAACCATCACAGGGCATAGAAGCCCTCAGTTCATAGTTAGGATCATTCAGCAATATTCTATGGTAAGTACGCGACAGTGATGCCTACAAACGCACCAGATTCTTCATACACCCTTTTCCTGTTTCCACCATCCATACCAAACTGGTACACGGAGCCTCCCAAATCAGTAGCGAAGATGCGACGGTTTCTTGAGTCGAGCTTGACGCCGATAGCCTCATGCAATCCTCGAGCAACAACTTCGTAGTCCTTGCCAGACTGACTCACACCATGGCCGTTCAACTTAGAGAGGTCATTCAGCTTGGCGCGGTTGATAGTGTTACCATCCGGCAACTCGCCACGATCTGTCCAGTAGAGAACATTCTCATCCTCACCGATCTCCAAGTCAATAGGTTCTGGCAAGTCTTGGAACAGAACCTCGATATCGGTCCTGTTCTTTGCTTCGTCGCCTGGTTGGAACTTGATATTGGCTCGGAAAATGCGACCCTTTCCTCCCTTAGAAGGACCCTTCTGAGTCCAGTAGAACTTGCCAGTTGAAGGTGATACCGTAACGCCAACACACCATCTTGTAGGGTCCAACATATGCTCTTCATCCTGCCAATCACCAGTCTGGATCAAGCCCTCAAGCTCAGAACCATCAAAGTTGCAGCGCATGACCCTCATTCCCTCACGGTCTGCAAAGTAGAGCTTTGAGTTCACGTTGTCAACGGTCAACTGTTTGGGTGTATGCACCGATCCTCGGGGGACAATCTCCTTGACGTCTGAGCCGTCCAAATTACTTCTGAGAACAGCTCCGTCATTCTCAGAAGGCTTGCCCATGTTGGTCCAGAACATCTTTCCAGCGGCGGTCGAGATATCAATGCCATCAGGCATGCGTTGACCCGAGACAAGGGTCTTCATTGGCTTTCCATCGCTGGAGCCAACTAACACACGACCAGCAGAAGCGCAGTCACTTGGGTTACCTGCTGACAGTCCAATGTCTAGAAAGTAGATCACAGTGTCCTGTTCCAACTTGACTGGCTGCTTTGGTGGGAGCAGACCACCTTTATCGCACTTGGCTCCAAGCCTGCCTTCATCGATATACTTCCGAAGGAACTCGACTGGGGTGCTGGGTAAACCACGCTCAGCAATGTAGTGCTGCTCAATGAAGGAGACCGTGTCAAGACCAACAGCATCCATCATAGCAACAGGTCCCTTCTCTTTGGCATACCACATCTCCTTCCAGAGCTTCTCGATCTCTTCTGGGGTAGAGACATCCTCAGCGAGAATGTTCAAGACCTCACGCTTGATAGCAGCCCAGAGACGGTTGTAGATGAAGCCGGTTGACTCTTTGCGTGCGACATATGGGTGAAACTTGATCTCTTCAAGCTTTTCAGCAAGGAATGGGAAGATGCTCTCGTCGGTCTCGCCGTCTGTCATCAGTTCGACGACGCGATATTCTGGCGGCATGTAATAATGCATGTTCAAAACACGTCGTTTTGTCTCTGGTTTGAGATCCTCCACCATCTCTCTCGACTTGTAAGATGATGAGTTACTGCAGAGGATAGTGTCGTCGGCTGTGAGCTTTTCCAAGTCGGCAAAGGTCGAGATCTTGAGAGGAAGCTTCTCGGGAACAGCTTCAATGACGAGCCATGCCTTACCAACAGCCTCAGCGAGGTCTGCGACAGCTTCAACAGTTCCCCGTGTTTCTGAGTCTGAGTAGTCAGACATACTGGTGTTACAGTATTCCACGGCGGCAGCCCTTTGTTCTGGGCTTGGGTCGCGAATGACAACGTCAAATCCACTTGCTACCCATCCGCAGGCAATACGACGACCGAGTACACCTCCGCCGAGTACAGCGACAGTGCGACCGGCGGTCGAAGGAAGAGTGAAAGAACCCATGCTTTAACTTGAAGCTGTGGTTGTAATAAGCTGAATAAGACTTGAATGAAGTGTAGAATAATTAATGTCGTAAGGGGACAGTATGTGAATGAGTTATAAGACAATAAAGTTGAAGCAAAGTGCAACTTCCGGAATATTTCGTGTAGTCAATGGCAGAGAATCCATCTTATAGGCTAGACCTTTGGAGGCGATTTCGCACCAGGATCGATCCCAATTATCGGCGTCAATATCACCTCCGATCCGGGGCGGGTTTCGCGACATGGCGGAAGATGCGGACCTAATCATGAGGCTCAACTTAGAGCTCCGACAAAGGCGACACCGACTCGACGTGGGGCGACGAGGTCTTCGATGAATTGTACGCGCAATATCGCAAGACGACGTTATTCATGCTTAGTGCGGCTCCGTTATGACGAAAAGACGGCGGCATTAATTCCGTATTACTTCCGCATGAGAGATCTGACCACATTAAACTGATCCACAAGATCCTTACCTCGAGCCTCAAGACTCCACTCCTCGGCACATCTAAATGTGGACCGCCCTGGCTTTAGAATCTTCGAAGAGCAGCATATTCCCACCTCAAAAGGCTTAGCATGCAGCTTCCCATCCTTCCTTACCACTTCCAGATCGCTGTTTTGATCTTTGGTCAATGATTTATCTGACTAAGCGACTTATGTCAGCATTCTAGGTCAGCTTTATGGATTTTGGTGGCGTTCAGAGCTGACATCATAGACAGAAAAACACTACCCTGAACCTTCATTAAACTAGACAATCAATTAAGCAGAGAATAGTTCTTACAGATAAATCTCAGTGTTTCGTAAGAAACGTAATAAGAGGACACATTACAGAGGACTGATATTGTTTTTCTGCCTTTAATATATAAAAGCTAACTAGGATAATAGAATAAAAGAGATCTAAGCTAAAAATTCGCAATATGTAAACTTTCTGGTCAAAAATAAGAAAAACACTACCCTCGAACGATGCTTAAGTCACTTTAAACGGCATATATTAGATAATGGCAAATCATAAGGTTGCAACATTCATGGTAATAGTTGAAGAACCTAAATATTAAAATAGAAACACCTGATCCGACATCTTAGCTGACACTCCTGGCTGCTCAAACCCCAACTCAACCAGTGCCTTCTTAGACGCATTCACCATTCCAGGAGGCCCACAAAGGAACACCTTGGAATCCAAGCTGGGGGAAGGAAGTTTCTCCTTCATCAACTCCCGCGTAACATAGCCAGATCCAAACTTCCAATCAGCAGGCGGTTGATCGAGTAAATAATAGACCTTGAAGTTTTTGGGATATCTCCTTGCAAACGTGTCCAACTCCTTCCGAAGAAGAATATCCTGCTCCGTTCTGTTTGCATAGATAAGAGAAATTTCTGTTGTGTCTCGGTCATGCTCACAGATAGCACGAATGACTTGGAACATTGGGGTGATACCAGTGCCGCCGGCAATCATGCCGATCTTTTTACAAAGATTGGGCTGATACTTCATTGCTCCCTTGGGTCCTCTGAAAAGAACCTCATCCCCGACCTCAAGCTTTGCCAGGTACTTGTTTGTCAACTTGCCATCTGGGTATGCCTTGATGACCAACTCAAGAACACCAAGGTCGGAATTGTTGGATACTGGTGTATACGATCGAGCGACACTCTCTCCATCCACGTCAGCTTTGATGGTGACGTGCTGACCAATTGGAAGGCCAAGAATGGTACTCGTTGTAGGAAGACTAAACGTCAAGCGATAGACATTTGGTGCAATCAGACTCTTTTCCTTCAAAGGAAGTGGCGAGTAGGTGACTGGATCTAATAGACCTCGTTGCAGCAAGGTATCTTCTTGAGTTCGTTTGGGAATCTTCATGTGAGCAGGGTAACTGGTGAAGGGCTTGCTCTTCATAGCCATGGTCGTGAACCGTTGGGCAGCAACGGCATTGGCAGTCGCGAGAGATCCACCACCGACAATGATGCCCTTGATGAAGCTGGAGCCAGCAGAGTCATTGCGCAGTGACGAAAGCAGCCAGTCTGGAATCGTGAAACCTTGACGACGACCAAGATAGTAAGCTCCTGCACCGGCGCAAAGAACGAAGCCAATGTTTGCCAACGCTGACATCGAGGAAGATCCACTCGATGAGACTTTGACAGTTTTAACGGGCGCAAGAGGCTTGAGCTTGGGTTTCTTCTTCTCAAAACCCTGGATTTTGCCGACGCAGCAGTCTTTCATAATCTCAAAGGCATCTTCTGAGTGACCAGCGTTGTCAAAGTCTTCACTGGCGTCTGTACCAGCTGCTTCCGTGAGGACATCTGCACCGCCAGGATGATCCGCCAAATATTTGGTGACATCGTAAACTTATTGCTAGTTAGTAAGTATTTTGTTAAGGAGTTAAAAGTAGCGTACCTTGACCGTGAATAATCAGCCATGCATCTTGAGGGCTGTTATGCTCAGCGACCTGCTTAATTGTGTACTCCTCCATTGTTAACAAGTTTGGTAGACGAGAGAAATGCTTCAACTAATGGGAGGTGTAATTATTTCTTGAAGAGCTAGAAGCATTCGAATGAGAAGAACAGAGACTGGGTCACCTGCAGACCGCTCTCTTAAACAGCTCAGTGCATACGTATTATTCGGTCACAAGTTGGCCACAAATTCGACAACTCACAAGCAAAGGGTCCCTCGTCCCTCCATGGTTATGCCGGCATCTCCAGGTGGCTACAGCGGGCCGGAGTCCATCTCCGGAGTGGATCTTAGACAATGCCGAGGTTTCAGGGCCCGTTGGGACCCACAGGGCCGAGGCCAACCCGCTTCGGGATCCACTCCGACCGACCGACGTCGGTGAAACAATCTCAATTCCGCTGCTGATGCAACGCACAATATGCAATTGGCTACAGACCGATCTGAGACCCTTGCAAATGCATATGATGATGCTCTAAATTCCGTCCTTCGCGACAATACTAAACGCGAGTACCGACGCTACACGGGTCCTTCCGATGTTCCCACTTGCATCATCCAATGGCATTAAATGTTATAATCAGACCCAGATATCTGCGGCAGCGGATATGCCGTGAGATTAACGGATGTAACGATAAAATTTCTACGATGCAGGACTTTAACGTCATTCATGTTGCATTGCGCGGTGACAAAGATGTTGTCTCCACGTCAGTTTTCGTATCCCTGCCTCACGGTGATTCTGAAATGGGTATTTGTATGTGCTATACGTGATTGCTTTTCGCCTTACGAATTGTCCATATAACACCCAAATATTCTGAGCACTTTGGTTTAAGCAGAGAGTCTTGGCTTTTCATTCAGTTCATCTTTATCATCATGTCAACAAAACAGTTTTACCTCTTGGGCGAGGCAGAGTCAACTGCTAGAGAGGTTGATCTGCCGCCTGCTGTAGATTTCGAAGAGTTGCAGAGCATTGTTGCATCGCACTTCGCAATCGTCAAGCCAAATGGTAAGCTCAATCGAACTGTGTTCACCAACACAAGTACTAACTATAATCTCCAGGCGTCGGCTTTGTTCACGATGATAGAAGACTCAACGCCGTTTCAGAAGTCTTAGACAAAGACGAACCGATCGCAGTCTCCATCAACGGCAATGCGGTTCGAGATGTGCCTGGTCCAGCTGGCATTCCATACTTTGGTAACTACCTAGAGATCTATCCCGATCATCTCGGCAACCACCAGCGACTATTTGAGAAGTACGGGCCATTGTTCGTAACGAATAGCATGGGCAATCGCCTATACCAGACCAACAGTGCCGAACTTTCCAACATCTTCCTAGCTGAAGACCACTACTTCACCAAGGACATTGTCCCTGGCCATCCACTCCACCCAATCAAGAACCAGGAAGCAGGTGTCTTCTTAGCCGATACAGATACCGAACAATGGCGCCTCGCTCATAAATTCCTTCCACCCGCTCTTGGACCAAAGGCAGTTCGTCACTACGCCCCAACAATGCAGAGAACAGTTGAACAATCCTTCAAAGTCTTCGATGAGCTCGACCAAAAGGGTGAAGCCTGGAATGTCTACCAGTATATGCTGAAGCTTGGCTCACAAGCAGTTGGCAAACTTGTTCTAGGAATGGACTTTGCTCATTTTGAACAAGTCGACTCGCCGCTGCATGAGATGGTTCTTAAGATTGCTGAGAACCTGGAGCTGAATAAGCGTGTGTCTTCGATGGGAGCTTGGTATGCCAAGATGCCATTTGGTGATCCCAAAAAGGTCAGGCAGACGATGAGCAGGATTATGGAGATGATGACGGAGTCGATTGCCCGAGCTTCAAAGGGTCAAGAGGATTTGGAACTTCAAGATGCAGCGCTCAAGGCTGAAAACGTCGTTGGTAAGTTGTCATACTATACGTGACTTGACTTCGAGAAAGCTGACTGTTGATAGACTATTTCCTTCGAGCCAAGGATAACAAGGGTAGCAAGCTACCACCCTCCCAATTCGCGCCAACCTTGCTCGTAGCAACCGCGGCCGGCTTCACCACCACGTCGTCCTTGCTGTCATGGTTGATCTACAGCCTTGTCAGGTACCCAGGAAACCAAGAACGGCTTCTTCAGGAACTCATTGACAACGACTGGGATGACGATACCCAGGTCACAGCCGAGACCACAGCCAAGCTAAGCTTCCTAGATAAGTTCATCAAGGAAACTCAGCGCTTGCATAATCCATCCTTCCAGCCCGGTCGCACCGCCAAGGTTGATATGATCTTACCAGGAGGCTACAGACTCCCCAAGGGCGCAGTGGTGATCTCAGCATTACATCACATGCATAACAACAAAGACGTATGGGAGAACCCGGGCCGCTTTGACCCTGATCGCTGGGATACAGAACAGGTCAAGAATCGACCCCCAGGATCTTATATCCCATTCGCAGCCGGACCAAGAATGTGCGTCGGTTTCAATTTCGCGTTGCAGGAAATCAAGGTCTTTTTACCGAAACTTGTTTATCGGTATAAGTTTAGCTTGGCGCAGGACGGCCCCATTGAGTATGATCCTTACTTTCAGCTGATTCGTCCGAACAATTTGTATGTACAGGCGGAGAGGAGAGTTAAGTGGCCACCGAAATCTGAGTGATGGCGTCTAGGTAGAAGTTAGTAACAATGTAGTTGAATAATGTTTGTTGCGGTTATTGTATGTTTTTTTGTGATATGATGAATTCCGGACAAATCCCGCGGAAAATCTCCGACGATAATCGTGAGTCACATCACCATCACCTCTCTGGGATTAGTCGAAGGAGAAAGAACTTGGCCAAGACTCAATACATATATAATGCCTCGATTCCCCCCTTCCTAGATTTAAAATTGGTTTTATTCTTGACTATCGGCCTCAATTCGAAAGCCACAATGGTACTAACTCGAGACGAGAAGGCTCTACACGACCAGGTCAATCTCTTGCCCGGTCGCCAATTGTTGATCGCCCTTGCTACGCTCTCAGCGACTTTGCTACTCGTCGTAATTGATCAAAATGGCATATCAGTAACTCTCCCCACCATTGCCAAAGATCTAAACGCCGAGGCCACCATCTCATGGGCTGGTACATCCAGTTTAATCGCCAATACTTGTTTTCAGATGCTCTATGGAAGATTATCTGATGTCTTTGGCCGCAAGGTCGTTTTTGTGTCTGCGGCTCTGTTGCTTTGTGTTGCGCAATTGCTCTGCTCATTAAGTAAAAATGCCATCATGTTTTACATCTTCCGAGCTCTTGCCGGTATTGGCGGGGGCGGTGTTCAAAACCTTGTCAATATCATCATTTCCGATATCGTCACTCTTGAGCAGAGGGGAAAGATCCAAGGTGTTGTTGGAGGCACAGTTGGTCTTGGTAATGTGGTTGGGCCGTTCATTGCAGCTGCAATCATGCAGAAAACGTCTTGGAGAGCGTTCTTCTGGCTGCTAACACCACTATCATTCATCACCGCTGTTTTGGCCTACTTCTTTCTACCATCGAAGCCTCCCACTATTGGGTTCTGGGAAGGGATCTCCAAGATTGATTGGGTGGGCTCTGTGGTCTCGGGAGCTGGTATTGTCCTTCTTCTGATTCCAATCTCCGGAGGTAAGATTCGCTTCCCCAGCTGATCTCGAATATACGAATGCTAATTAATAACAAGGAGGCTCATACTTCTCATGGGACTCCCCCCTTTCCATCAGCTTCCTTACTGTTGGCGGCGCGTTGTTCATTGCCTTTATAGGATGGGAATGGAAGATGGCAAAGCTTCCAATGATGCCCAGTAAGGATCCATGTCCGAGTCCCATCCTGCCATGCTACTTACTCACCGTCTCCGTCTAGTTGACATTTACAAGAACTCTAGCTTGGCCATCATGCTTGCTCAAAATTGTCTTCTTGGCGCAGTCTACCAGTCCTACCTCTACTATGTTCCCCTCTACCTCCAGAACCCCCACCAGTATCGTGCAATCAAATCGGCCGCTATTTACACTCCATTAGTGTTTGCGCAAATGGTTGCTTCTATTGCTTCTGGACAATACATTAGTCGACGCCTCAGATACGGTGAAGTGATTATTTTTGGGTTTGCCATCTGGACATTGTAAGCCCTTTGCCCAGTCGAATGACTCCTACATCACTGGCTAACACGTTAATTAGAGGAGCGGGGCTCGCTTTGTTGCTTACGAGACATACCAGTCCTGGAGTCATTACAGTTATACTGGCTATTGTCGGAACCGGAGTCGGGTGCATCTTTCAGCCGACCTTGATTGCACTACAGGCTCACTCGCCCAAGAGTCGCCGTGCGGTTATCATATCGAACCGAAACTTCTATCGCTGCATAGGAGGTGCATGCGGTCTGGCTGTCTCTGCGGCAGTCCTTCAAGCTCAACTCCGCGCCACCCTGCCAGCAGAGTATATGAGCCTCGCTAGTTCGACATATGTACTTCCTGACTCGGTGCGCCAGGTCCCTGGGGTTCTGGATGCATACATGTCCGCAAGTCATAGTGTTTTTATTTTGCAGGTCCCTCTTATTGGGCTATGCTTGCTTGGTACGGCTTTCATCCGGGACCGCGGGCTGGAACCTGTTAAAGATACCTAAAGAACCCGTTTACAGAATTTTAGTCGGGAACGGAATGCCAGAGATGAGGTCAAGATATCAGCATTGTGTCATAGTGTGAGGAAGTAGAGTAAGGGTGTCAAGCAATTGGTAATGTACCGAGCTAGCTGTCCAAGCCTGAGAAATTATTGCACTGTATGGTATGCACTACAGCCGTATACTGCCCTCAATCAATTCTGACCTAGTCTAGGTAATTCAGCATCAGAAGTCTAAGTCGATTGGTATTATTTGAGCTATTTAGCTTGTTTGAGCACAGAAAGCCACTTGTTCAGTAAAGACCGTGAAAACCAATACTAGGCCTCCTATGCCTCCCATATCAGTTTGATTTTCGTAAGCAACCTGGCCTGACTCAACTGTCTCTTCCCAGCGTCATAAAGTGTGACAAGTCTATACCCTTGATTAAGTCGATCGAGCCGCAGACCGGTCCATGCTATTAAATGCTCGCCGTTACTGAAGTCTGTAAAATCTAACCTAGATATTATTGTTAGTATCACCTGTGAAGCAGTTGAAGCTACGAACCTGAGAATACTGAGATGAGGGATAATCTCTGGGTGTGGACTGGCGCTGCTGAAGTCGACTTTATAACCCAAAGCACCCGAGTCATCGTCCTCGACTGGTCTATAGAGTCTATTCAGCTGATATTCAACTCCTGGAGTATGTAGTGTGGCTTTCAATGTTGAAGAAAAGTCCTGGATATGTTCGATTTCACCGTCACTTCTGAGCTGTTCGAAGGATTGGCCCTTGAAAACCAGTACCGATAATCGGACAAGCTTCCTTCGTGGCGAAGCAGCAGGTATTGAGATCCACCCTGATTCGTCGTCGAACATTGCCTGATTCAACATCAAGCCCTGGTCTATAATGCTCCAGTCGATTGACACTATTTGAACGCCATGTTCCCAGAGATCTAAAGGCCCGAGGTTAGAGGATTGAAACCGGGAAATATTTGGAGGTACACGGAAAAAGTGGTTCCGGTCACTCTTCGTCAAGTCTTTGTAATTTGGGAAAACTTCTTGTTGTAGCTTATGTTTACTGACGGAGAAAACATTGCCCGGATCGTTGGCTTCGACGTTATGTAAACCTTGAAACGGTTGACTTTGTGTGTAGATGGCAAGGCTAGCAAGTGACTCGACGATAGGAGTGTTTGTGCTTTTTGTCGAATGAGTCCAACCATCCTGTTCTGGCATCCCGTCATCAACCGGGCATTGGACTAGTATCTTCCGTTGAAGTACCTCAAGCGTAGGTAGTCGATGTCGGGGATCAAAGCCCTCCAGTGGCCTGTCAATGAGGAGGCCGTCCCACTCTTTCTTCATGATTTGCACTGCGACCTCCTGCTGCTCAGGGCTTGCATGTATTTCAAGATTGACAATAACTGGAAGGTCATTGTTGAAAAATGCCCAATCCCTGATCGCGTGACAAACATCCTCAAAATCGCAACGTGTCGTGAGGGAAAGGGGGCTTTTAATAACAGGATTTGAAAAATTAGTACCATCCCAAACTTCAATCTCAATATATCGATACCCATCCACAAGGATCTGGCCTTGAGATTAGCAATACATAAGTTCTGAAAAGAAAAGAAATCGAGGCCGTACCATGTGAAAAAGTTCGATAATACTGCGCGAGCTTATCAGTGTTTCAAACGTAAAGCCTTTGTACGCACTTTTGATGACATAATTCGATATAGGCTTCGTGAGGTCCTTAGGTGGCAGCGGCTTGAGCGGGTCCATAAAAGAGCCAACTAGAACTTGTAGGAAGCTATCTAGGTTTGAAACAGTCTCATGAGTTGTTGACATATCTTCAACCTGAACATCCCTTATAAGTTCTAAAAACATAGAGTTTGTTTCCAGCCCTAGAGATTGGCGCTTTTGATAAAGTTGTATCAGGATGCTGTAGGCCTTCGGATTAATTGCCGGAAATCGATTCGGAACACCAACATGTAAATCGCCAAGCAATAGCGGATCAGCAGGCAGGTCAGCAAGTAAAAAGCTACCAGACTGGTTTTGTAAGCTGCTGATGGATTGCCGACCAGACATGCTGCTTTCTGACATGTCATTACCATCCGCATCAGTTAGGTCAGGCTCTGAAACATTGGTCTCAGCCACGGCCGACTCGTCGCCATGCTCGCTAGCAAAACAGATATCAAGCTCATGCTTGTCCAGTATCTGAGACTCTGATTGCTGAGCTATCCAACCTAGCCCGCTGTAGTCATATTTGGACAGCGTCAGAAAAGGACTGAAAATTTCTCTATCGTGTTCGTATTCGTCCAACCATTGACTGACAGTTGCAGCCCCATCACTCTCCAAGTTAAAAGATCCCACTTCCCCCCCAAGGTCAACTTCGGATGACCTAGGCCAAGGGAGAGACCGGAGTGAGAAGTCGTGAATGTGCTCGAGGACATGATCCACCAGCTCCGGGGAATCGTCATCACCGCTAACATCGCAAAGGGGACAGTCTTTAATACCCATCCATGTCTGAGCAGAAGATTCTATAATGGCAGGTATGCCTTCTCCAATGGTTGCTGGATGCCAAATATGAAGATGATCCATCATTTCAGACATGGTAGTATAAATTGCCCCATGGCTACAAATCGGACACCTCCATACCGGTGGATGGTCCCGTCTAAAGTGTTGCTCCAGCATCGCCCTACTACTGTAGTAAACATCTGGCGTGGGGCACCGGTCAAATATACAGGTATATGGGCGTATATCGTCTGCTAAATGTTTCCTAAAGTATAGTTATATCCGTTAGAAACAAGTAGTCCTAGAATGAAATACGTGAAAATGCCTTACCGCCATCTGTTGTTATTCTTAGCATCTGATAGAGGTAATATCTGGCAACAGCACGGGCATTGGATTGCTTGCTGCTGGCTATCAGATACCCTTGGCCGTGGATATCTAGCAGAGGCAGTGATCTGAGTGATGACTGTCATTGGCGTCGACTCTGTTTTCTTAGCAGCGGGTTCCCTATATTCTAGCTTGCTCTCAGGCACAGAAGCTGATGTCACTGACATGGGTGCCGGGAGTGGTTTGGTAGGGCTCTGTGGCATATGAGTGGTGATAGACACTGCAACCTCAATCGACTTGTCCTCCAAAGTCGTAGGTGGGGTGATTTCTTTCCCTAAGATTCCGGAGCTTGGTATTTCGGGACCAAAATTCCTTTTCTTTAAGCCCAACGAGTGCTTGTGAGCTTGTATAAAACGGTTCCTCCGTTTTAGGTTAGCTGTTACGAGATGACGTTGGAGGGGTGTCAAAGAATTCCTTTTACGCTCGAATTCGCCCTCTGTCTCTCGTGGATTAGGACTAGGGCGAAGAACAATGACGGTCTCCAAGTGTGTTTTGAGCTCAGTATGGTCTTTTCCTTCGAACAGACGGTCTGCTTTGTGAAGGCGTGACTTCCGACCGGTCTTACGGATAGCCAGGGAGAGTGAGAGAAGGCTTTCGAGCGCAGAATCGATGTCGAGCAGCGCCTCATCGAGGGATATATTTTTTTCAAGCAAGATCCTGCAATCTTCCAATGATTGATACAGCATAATGAGATTTCCCTTAACTAAACAAAGATCTATCAGCCGCTCACTTAGCCTCGTGTCAAGGGAGGCCTTCGATGGAGCTAGAGCTCCGATACCATCGATCCAGAGGTTGAAATCTGCCAAACGGTACTCAAATCGCTCATCGCGAGAGGCTCCTTCAAACGGTTGATCCTTGGTGGCTGCACGACCAAGGTCTGCTGAGCGAAAAGTCAGGCATTGATGAAAGGCATCGAGGCACTCATTGGAAAGGTCTCGAGCACTCAGGCGCATGAGATCCATGGAAGATAGTGTATTGTATTAAGTATGCATAGAATAGTAGCGCAATTCAGGCGTGGGGGAGAATTTGCAGTTGCAGGAATGAGGCCCTCAGAACCCCGCGGAACGACAAGGGGCTGGTTGGACTGTCAACTATTGTCACATGACCTCAGCTGCAGGAGATGGTGGCTAGAGGCGGAATCATCGCAGCCTTCACCACACACC
This sequence comes from Fusarium algeriense, assembly GCA_002982035.1. NCBI lineage: Eukaryota > Fungi > Ascomycota > Sordariomycetes > Hypocreales > Nectriaceae > Fusarium > Fusarium algeriense. The sequence continues at coordinate 55,843 of PVPY01000649.1, forward strand.
GCACATTCTTCCCAGGACGGGAGCTGGCTGCGATCGAGATGAAGCCACGACGAAATAGTGCGTGCGAATTAGTCGTCGGTGTAGCGAAAGAAGTCTACGCTCTGGTAATGGAGTGCGGTATTCGACAGCGACAACGACTTGCAGGAGAAATTGGTACAAGGCTGGGGCAAATTGCGCAAGAATCTTTTGCGAGTTATGAGCTGGATGATGAAGCCGAACAAGCCGCAGCGACCCTATTGCATACTTTACTTGAGATCTGCATGGTGGGGTGGCCTTCATACACTTTGAGACATTAACTAAGATCGATAGTTCCCTACTCCAGCCGAAGATCAAATTCTACCGCGGCAGGACTATATGAACATTACGCAATTGACAAGACCAGAAAACCGACCGCAATTAGAAAAATCGATTTCTCTCTTCTTTAGTAATGAAAAGGCATTCCAAACCCAAGCAAAGAAGCACTGCGACGCTTTCCTGGCTAAATTTAACCAGGATGAACTGTCAGAAAAGACTGGCTTTGACCAAATAGCTGCGGAATCGAGATTACCAGAACCATTTGAATACCCTCACCACGTCAGTCAGAAGCTCTTTGATATACTTCGCCAACAAGCATTTTGTCATCCACTCGAAAAGAAAACAATTTCCGTTCTACACCATGACCTTGCCCATCCCACGAGGCTTCACCTTGATCCAATGCCGCAGATACAAAGTGAACATGCACAATTCGAGGTTATCACGACATCTGAAGATATGAGCTATTGGCAGAATTTATGGCTAAGTATTCCTATGTCAGTCCAACTCTGGGTGATCATTCGAACTTGAGCTAATTTGAATAAGACAAACCAAAGGTCGACGTGGTGGAGTTAAATTCGCAGATATCCCCAGGAAGGAAGAAGATGACGACAAGACGATAAGCCTCAAGCCTATCAATTCAGACTACTTCTGCTATGTGCTGAAACGTAGACTGCACGCTAAAATGAATCTCAACTTCATTAAAGGTGTTGGTCTTGTACACTTACCGCCACCTACTACTCTAGAAAGATTCCTGTGCCCTGGTCAGGGAGTGCCACTTTCTCTTGTCATTCAAAGCTATAAGCTCACAGACAAGGATAAAATCCTACTGGCACATGCCATTGCACATTCTTTCTGGCAGTTCTACGGATCTGATTTGATGAGAAACCGATGGACAAGTGAGGATATCTGGTTCATGCACGATGAGCAGCACATACCCAGGGATCAACTTGAATTGCGGGTTTATATGTCACTTGACTTTGAGGACCTGCAGAGGACTTCTGAAGATGAAGACAGGTCAATGTTAACGCATCCATTTCCGCATATTCTAGGATTAGGAGTTATACTTCTTCAGATTGGGCTGGCGCGAGCATTTAAATCATTGTCGCATTTACCACTCACCTCTCGCTTGAACAGAGACCATGGCACCGCTAGACGGCTTCTTGGTGAGCTCGAAAAAGCACAATGGGCGAGATCAACTCACCGAGACCTTTTTGCAAGAGCTGTGGCGAAGTGCTTGGACCCAGGCATTTTGACCGCTACCACCACGAAGCCCAAGATCATAAACACTTCAACAATCTGTACACCTACCACCAATATGGACGATGGTGGAAGAAGGCGGAAAATCTACACTGAAATCGTCCAGCCGCTAGCGAAGTTGGTCAATGTCGCCTTTAGAGCAGATGCGAAATATGTATCGTATTTGGCAAAATGCCAAGAGGTCGAAGCCTCTCAAAACAAACTACACTCTCAAGTTGCGTCGTTTTGCACGGGAAAAACAGTTGTTCCGCAAGAATGGCTTGACAACTTGAGGCATATCAGCATGCATATCGTAAATTTGCGAGAGCAGAAGCCAGATCACGAGTTCAAGCCAGTCAAGATAGCCATTCTAGATACAGGATGTGATGCGGAGTTACCGTTCTGCAAAATACCCAGGAGGAAGAAATGTATAAGACGATGGAAAGACTTTACAAAAGATGAGAGCGAAGATACGCTGGAATCAGGCATCATGGAGGATGAATATGGCCACGGCAGTTTGATGACTCGACTGGTTATGGAAGCTGCTCCGTTAGCTCACATTTACGTAGCTCGAGTTGCCAAGAACACTGACGAACTCGAGTTCAGCAGTGATCAAATAGCACAGGTGAGATAATTGCATTAGTAGATCCTGTGTCATGCACTAATCTTTGCACAGGCGATCCGATGGGTTGGACTTGAAGCGGAAGTGGACATAGTCTCCATGTCCTTCGGCTTTCCCCACGACGAAGATGCTGTCTCTATCGCTATAGAAGACGTTGAACGGAGTCGCGATGTTATCTTCTTAGCCAGTGCTGGTAATAACGCGGCTTACCAGAGAGAAGCTTTCCCTGCGAGACATCGATCAGTTATCTCAATAAGGGCAACAGATTGCCGAGGTACATTTAGTGCCAATAATCCTCCAACCATTGACCGAAGCACTCTTGCCCTCGGCACATTTGGGGATAACTTACCAGCTCGCCTCAGCGATGACATCACAAAGCGCTTCGGTCCTCACATCTGCCATCCTGGATCATCAATAGCAACAGCAGTAGCCGCTGGCATTGCGGCATCGACAATAGCCTATGCAGATGTTCTTTCGACAGTCCTTCCAATACCGATAGAGCAAAGTCCTGTGAAAAGCTTGATGAGAACCGAGGGAATGAGAAGATTATTGGAAAAGATGGCACCTGATCAAACCGGGAACAACAGATTTGTAAACCCAATATGGTTTTGGAGTGAGAAAGCGGATGCATGGAGGGCATGGGCTGCTATGTATGATGCAGTATCACCATTTGTATACAGATAAGAAACAGAAAAGATGATTTGGCTGCTCATCTACTACTTGAGACTCGTGAGGTAGAAGTAGACACAAGTCTAGGCTTTCGCCAATACACAGTATTCCCCGTCACCAAGATCTTCCATCTCATATTTTGGCGCATCGTCCTCCTCCTTATCAGCCCTCAATACTTTGGCTGTGACATCGACAACTTCCATAGGCTCGGGCTCGGGCAAGTTTCTTCCAGTCATAAACCCTTTCTTGTGTGAAAACATCTCTGAACTGACGCTGCCGCTACCACGAACACGTATGGCGTGAAGACGGAAGGCAAAAATGATACCCGGAGCAGTTTCATATGAATCCGTCTTTGAAGTCTCTTTTCCACCTGAGATGCCGGCGCCAACCTCTACAGGAACAGGTTCCGCTGGGCCTGAAGCTGATAGTGAGGTATTATGCCCAGTTCCCTTCTCTTTAGTGACAGTGAAAGATGAAGTGGCGATCCTGAGTCCAGAGATAAAGTAGACAGGTCGTTTCATGATCAACCCAGAGTCAATGTGGTCTCTGACAGCCTCTGTGCTGACAATACTCTGCAGAAACTCTCTAGTAAATGGCGCTACCAGAGATCGAACTTCATGATCGACAGCGCCGTACTCAAGAGCATCACGACGACTTATTTCGTAGCCAATAGATGCAGATGCTAGCTCCACGAATTTAGCAAAGAGATTGACTCCAACTGTTTTCGTGACATCATTTGAATGAGAATGGTTCTTCTCAATCAGAGTTTGAACTTCAGGAAGCGTGATTGAGTCGGTGCAGGGTGATGCAAGGGTCTGAGTTGGGCGACTGGGATGAGGGATGACAGCGCCAAGCTGGAGGGGTCCGTTAGGAGTGAAGGTGAAGTCAGGGGCGAGGAACCAAGACTTCATGCTGGATACGTCGTTCTTTTATTAAGCTTAAGAAATTGTTTCCTAATGTGAGATGAACTCGAGAACGCGATGCTAGTAAAAGTTAGGCTGTAAGCTACGTGCCTAAACCCCACACGCTGTGCATTGAGCACTCATTGGCCAACAGTTAAGCTATCGATTCCCAGCTTTTTGGTTGCTGGGTATTTCTCAACGTACGTGAAGTCATCCTTCTCAGCAATCAACTTCCACTCCATAAAAAGAGTCGTATCTTTGGCAGCCGAAATACGGGTTTTTCTGATGAAATGACCCTTTAATGCCTTGGCAATACCATTGCATAAAGTTACCCTAAGGTCCGTGTCCCTTGACTAGTCTCAACGTGGCGTGGGATCCCGTTCATTACCCCTGTCACCGATCTCAAATCACTAAAAAAAGATTTTACCAATGCCACTAAGAGTTTCAACGTGTTCCATTTGGTGGAAAATCCCTGTTGTTCCCATTCTTAGCGGGAACTGAAATCACTCTTTGGCTTCTAGAAGTAGGAGACGACCGAAGATGCCAAAGTTCGTATTTACGCGTTTTGATGGGTTTGACCACGAGCTTACCGGGTTTATACTCCACTATTTCGGCTGTCTCCTCCCTTAGTGGATGGTTCCTGTCCCATATGCCGGCAAATTGAGATGGTGCTAAACGGTAGTTCCGGATAGGGGAACAAGACCTAATAAGGGCCGAAAGTTTGCAATGCATTAGTATATAAATTCGGGGTATTTCTCTCTAGGAATTCATTCAACCAGCCAAGCTTGTCCTTTCGTCACTTCCGCATTCATCCAGTCACTCGTTCAACATACTCGCTCAACTCCAAAATGCTCGCCCATTCATTCCTTGCCACTTTGGCTCTCGCAGCCCTATCCTTGGCGAGCCCTGTAGCTCGTGCCGATGGCTCTTGCTCGAAACCTGTTGTCCGAAAAGAATGGCGCGAACTCACCAGCGCGGAGCAGAAAGAATATCTTCGCGCTGCAGTATGCATCCGCAACCTCCCCAAGAAAGCATACAAAGACATCGACGAGATCACAACACGCATGGACGATCTCGTCTACACTCATAACACTCTCAACAACGACATCCACTTTGTCGCCAACTTCCTCCCTTGGCACCGATGGTTTGTGCAGCTTCACGAGGATTTGCTACGTGATGAGTGCGACTATAAAGGTGTTCAGCCATACTGGGACTGGACTATTGACGGCGACAAGAGAGACATGATCAACTCTCCCCTCTTCGATCCCAAGACTGGATTCGGTGGTGACGCCAAGCTCACTGGCAGCAACGTTGACGGTTTCAAGCGCTGTGTCATCGATGGACCTTTTGCCAACACAAATCTCACGCTCGGCCGGGGATGGCCTGATGTGAACACTCCTGGCAACAGCCTTCACTGCTTTACTCGCGAGTTCAATGGTGGTTTGGGTAGGGATGAGGATGGTAACCAGATCCTTGGTGATATGCAGGCGCTTGCCTACAATTCTCGCACCATGAACACCATCTATGGCTTTGACAACTATCGCTTCATGTCCCAAATGCTTGAGGGTCTGCCTCATGCTCAGAGTATGTTCCTCCGTCTTGCTTATACTTGTATCGGCATGCTAACCTGTCCAAGTTCACAGCATCATCTTCGGAGACATGGGTCCCGCTACCTCTCCCAATGAGCCTCTATTCTTCCTTCACCACGCCAATGTGGATCGAGTTTGGGCCAAGGTAATTTCGCTGTTATTTCTGTCATATTTACAATTGCTAATTCTTCTGCAGTGGCAAGGTCGCAACGCCACTCGTCTGGCGGACTATGCAGGCTTTCAAGATCGAAACATGGGTGTGATGGCTGATATTATGGATAAAATGCCCGTTATGCGCTTGGCTGAGAAGGAGACTGTTGTGAAGGACTACATGGATATTCAAGCTGGTCCTTTGTGCTACACATATTCCTCGATGTAGATTTACATATTTGTAGTACCTAATAGTTTACGAGAAAAAGTACTGAGTTCCGGAGGCATCCGTTATTTTTCTGCGTCGAATATGACCTTTTGAACTTTCATAGAGTCGAAGAGCTCGTAACCCTCGAGGGCATCACTGAGAGGCATCACAGTGGCGGTCATGAAGCTAGAGGCAATTAGTCGTGACCATACAAGTATCTATAGAAACTTACTCCAAGAGATGCTGCTTCTTAGCAAGCAACTTCAAAGAATCTTCAAAGATACCTAGATATAACTATTAGAACAAAACACTCAGCCATTTGGGGCTATTACTTACTCCGGACTGGGCATCTTCCCATTTTGATAGTCAAGTTCTTTCCGTAGGCCTGGTTTCCGGTCCATGGGATTTCTCCATTATGAACTCCAACACTTGAAATGATACCCCACGGTCGAAGAAGCTTGAAACCAGTATCTAGCGCTGAACTATGTCCGACAACCTCGATGACCACGTCAGCACCCCGGCCATCACTGAGTTCCTTGACTCGCTTTTCCAGTTCATCTTTCTGGGTGAGATAGTTCCATGGTTCGGCACCAAGGCTCTTGGCAAGAGATAGTCTAGACTCAATACCGTCAACTGCCAGAATGGCCTTGGGCTTGTACTCGAGAGCGGCAATGAGTGCACAGATACCCACTGGTCCGCAGCCGATCAACACAACGATGCTGTCCTCCACATGCTGTTTATCCAGATCCTTCAGACCATTAGAAGCAGCATAGCAGCCAGTCGGGAAGATATCAGCCATCAGGCAAAGTTTCAGCTCATCAATCTCCTTAGGGGCTTTCATAACGGTATTTTCAGCATATGGAATTCTCACATATTCAGCCTGCGCTCCATCAAGAAGCACGGTGCCAAACAAAAGACTTTTATCACATCGTGACGAGAAACCACGTTTGCAGAAAAAGCACTCTCCGCAGCTCACGGTGAAAGGGCTGACGATTGCATCGCCAGGTTTGAGCTTGGTGATAGCTGTTCCAATCTTATCGACGACACCAGTGAATTCATGGCCCATGATGAAGTCGGTTCCCGAGGGTTGATGTCCACGGAAGACATGAAGCTCACTATGAGGACCTTAGTTAGCGGATGAATAGTTGCGACTATAAGTATTGATCCTAACCTTCCACATAACGCTGTATATTTGACCTTGACGATGATGTCGGTGGGGTCTTGAATGGTGGGCTTTGGTCGATCTTCCAGCGCAACTTGCTTGACGCCTTTGAACACAACGGACTTCATGGCGGCGATAGGAGGTGTCCAAATTAGATAACTTGTAAGATCAGCGATGTACTGTTGGGTTGATTACAGCTTTTTCAATGCTATGATGATGATCTGATTCTTCGTTATTTCAATGAGGTGGCCGTTAGCCTAGGCACGGACGGAATATCTACCCCGCTGACCTGTCGGCCGAGGTTCACGGCTTACCCTTTATAGACTAAGAAACGCCACATGTTGTCATACGTCAGTGACTTCACGGAATATGTTGCGCAGCTCAACTTTGCTGACCTCTATATATAATCTTCGTATTCTAACAATAACACATACACGTTGTTTCAGATAGCAATTGGGTTAAAGTAATAATAGCTCTTAATAGAGAGCCGTCCTCTGACGGGTTTGCCTTTTATTCAGTGAAATAGCATATACAATAATACTGAGTATTAAAACAGTGCATATGGAAAGAGACCAGAAGGTTGTACTATAGATCACCAAGACTAGAAGATGTTGAAATTATAGTTCCGTCATGTTGTCTCCTGCATCAATGGCTCAGCGGAATGAATCTAACCTTATTTCCGCTGTTTCCGATAACAATACCGTTTCCCGACCCTAACTCCGAATTCTAAGCATCATCACCAACCAGGAAGAAGAAATCACGTAAATCCAGATCCGCTGCCGGATAGATATAAACTTCACAAGTATCTCATAAATAACGCATTCGAGTAAAACCTCAGTCATATCTATCCCTGGCCGTGGATCCTCATCATCTCCATACACATAATCACAATGGCGGCCCAAGATCCTTCTTTGCGCGAGACAAACTGGCCAGCACTGGCTAGCTACGTGTCTACGCATAGCGATACTTATCCATACATTGATCCAATCAATGCCGACCTGACGGGCAAATCCGTTTTGATCACGGGCGCCTCCAAAGGAATCGGAAAGGCGACTGCAATTCGTTTCGCCATGGCAGGGTGCTCCAAGATCTTGCTCGCCGCTCGTTCTGACATGTCGGATGTTGAAGAGGCCGTCAAAAACGCCGCCAAGAAAGCAAACAGATCTGAGCCACTCGTTCGCTCTATCGAACTCGATATCACATCAGAAGAGTCGGTAAAAGCAGCCGCGGAGACCGCCAAAGATATACTCGGTGGCAGCCTCGATATCTTGATCAATAATGCTGGCTGTTTGGAGGAATGGAAGCCTATCACCGAGTCTGAGCCTAATGACTGGTGGTGGACTTGGGAGGTCACCGTTAAAGGGACTTACCTTTCCGCGCGCTACTTCATCCCATTACTTCTCAACTCAGCCACCAAGACAGTAATCAACGTCAGCAGTGTCGGTGCACAAATCATTATTCCCGGTGCATCAGCATACCAGACCAGCAAGTTTGCTCTCTGCCGCTTCAGCGAGTTCATAGATAAGGAATATTACGAGCAGGGACTGATCGCCATCTCGATCCATCCGGGCGGGATCAAGACCGAACTAGCTCTTAACATGCCTCCAGCGATGCATGCTCACTTGAACGATACGGCGGAATTGGCCGCCGATACGATGGTCTGGTTATCTCGTGAACGACGGGACTGGCTCTCCGGCAGATTCATCACTGTGAATTGGGATATGGAGGAATTAGAGAACAAGAAGCAGGAAATCCTGGAGAGAAACTTACTCAAGTTTCGTATGACTATCTGAGTCAACAGTACACTTTGGGGAAAATTGCGGTTGGTTTCTCTGTCTTGATAGCTCCACTAGATTTATTCTGGGTATCCTGCAATGATATTAGACCCAACCGAGTTGCATCAAGTATGATAGTGGATCTTAAGCATGGAATAGCAACTAATTCAAGAATTTCCCAAGAGAATCGGTATCCGTGTTTATTGTGCAGCGGTCATGGTATAATTATAGTGCCTCAGGCCTTGGATTTGTGCTCCATTCCATTGTACGTAATTTCGGCTCGGGCTGTGACTCTTCGCCGGACCTTAGCTTTACTTCATTGGTTATTAATTCTTTGCTACGGTTCCACTTATTGGGGCTCAAAAGTCAACCGAATTTCATAAATAAGTACCAACCATGAGCTCATGCATGCTGTAACCCCATTCATCCCTTTTCTTATTCTTCAACTCAAACATCCGTCTGCAACCATGACTTCACCTCTTCACCTAGAAATCGAATCGCCCTATCGGAATTTTGTTGGAGACCCAAACGCTGACTATGAAAGCCAAGGGCTCCCCATGACGATGGTTGATAGAGATGGTTCAATTCTATATGAGAGGGTAACCTTTGACCTTCTGTATACCATCATTCAGGAAAATGATACAAAGGCTCTTGTGCAATACCTCACGATTGCACCTTGGGCCGTCTCAATAGAGCCTATTTTTTCGAATGAGCTTTGGGCCGTCCCAAGGCCGCACGCGTATTCAGATGATGGTTGGTCGGATGGTGGCCTAGAAGAGGATTACTTCCTCTGGGCAGTCCGACATGGAAGTCACGGTGTACTCCAAATGCTTCTGGAACACTGCACAAAAGGTAAACATCCCAATCTACAAATCAGATTCGAAACGGAAAAATATGAGTTGTTGAACGAGGCTGCCCAATATGGCCATATTGAAACAGTCCGATTCCTCCTCGACAACCAGCCATTATACGCCGGCATCCACGAGCGGGACTCCAGTGGTTACACTGCGTTAGCATCAGCTGCATCTATCTATGAGCTTCGGTGGTGTAATTTCGAAGACGGCAAAGGACCCAGCGTTGCCAGAAACGAAGCAGTAATGAATTTGTTGTTAGATCGGGGTGCCAGCGCTTCTGATGTCGTTCTCCCAACGTACAGGGAGACGAAAATACGCAATACAGTACTCACTTTAGCTGCAGAGTGGGCAGGTTCTCAGTTGATCAAGAGGCTCATCGATGGTGGCGCCGATGTCCATGCTAAGGTAACAATAGGCCCATGGAATCTGACATTTTGGAATCAGGTTGACTCCACTTTTGAAGTCAACGCACTATATTTTGCTTGCACGCACGCAAACTTCCAAGCTGCTAAGACTCTGATTGATGGCCGAGGCGCTGGTGTTGAGATCAAAGACATGATATGGGAACGAGACAGTCGTGGAAGCCTTCCTCTCCACTGGACGACCCAAAATGAATTGCCAAGGGAGATTGATGGTCTCTCAACCTCCGCCATCCAAGAAATAGCAGGAAACATCACAAAGATCATTGGACTACTCTTGGACTTGGATCCTACAACAATCAACGTTCGAGACAATGATGGAAATACACCGTTACACTACGCCACTCGGTCATTGAGTCGATACGACAAGCTGTATACTCCCATCTTCCAACTCCTATGTGCTAGGGGTGCTGATGCCAGCATACGCAATAACGAAGGCCAAACGCCTTTACATACCTTGTTTCGTCTCAATGATAAGGATACTAATAGATGCTTTACCCACAAAACTCCCGTCGACACAGCTTCTATATCCACTTTACTCGCCCACGGCGCAAATCCCACAGACACCGATAATGCTGGAGATACGCCATTACATATTGCAGCTGCAAACTTACGTTGGACCGATGCCGTATCATATCTGCTTGAGCACGGGGCTGAACCTGCTCTACAAAATTTGAGAAAACAGACAGCTCTTCACCGAGCTGCCGGTGGTAGTTACATGGGACGTGACTTTATGGTCCAAGCGCAGGAAAGAATAAAAGGACAAAATGATATGTTGGCAAGACTAGTCAAAGCTGGAGGAGAAGAGTTGATGGACTTGGCAGATGCGGAAGGAAAGAATCCACGAAAAATATGCCAGACAACGAGGGATGAATGGAGAGAGCTCGATCGCCCACCGACGTATCGGGGAAACGGGAGGGGTCGAGGAAGGGGTCGAGAATCAGCTCCTAGGATGCATAAGCTTTAGAGTATTGCAAGAAACTAAAGTCTATATTAATTGTCAGAGCTTTAAAATTGATACCTATGGTTATGTATAGTTCATAATCTCCTTCCTGGCTGCTATTTACTAGTAGCCACTTTACTTCTTTGGCATTCTAGGCAAGCTAAGAAGAAGCCTTATTGCCAGGTGTTAGACGTCTAGGAGTCTTAGATCCCAGGTGACGGACCACTGCTAGAAAACCGCTTGCTGCAAGAACTACGACTGTACTAACAAATGCGAAAGGCCCTTGTTTCAGCAAGGATAAGATGATTTGAAGAGAGTTTAGTAATAGACCTGATATCGTAGTCGTTTTCGCCTCTTTTGAACAAAGTATTGGGTTTGTATCGTTATAATATGGAAACAAAGGCGACCGTTGGAGACAGTTGATCTCCGAATTTTCCGTGATCAAACGCCAGAGCAGATTCGTACCATGGGCTGGTAAATCAAGTTCCTTGACCCAGAAGTCATTATAAAATCTGAAGTTGGGAAACCCAGGTACATCCTTTCGTTCCCAGAGCAGATCTTCTAGAGCATTACTTGGATGACAGTCCCACGGGCGGTCAACGAGCAAGCAGCGCATCATAGCAAATCCGATTGAGAAACGGTCAGAATTTCCCATACCGAACAGACTGAAGAGACTGATTACCAGGGCGGACTTTGGAACTGTTCTGCCAGGGAACCATTCCTCATCAAGCTGACAGCCAACTACGAGATCAACATCGTCAGGATGTTTGTAGAGCTTTTTCAGATTTGAGATGGCTTCAGGGTCCGTCGAGAACTTGTCCCATGTGTCTCGAATGGGGACAATGACCTCTGGATCTTGGGCATTATATTCGCGGAAATATTGGTTGAATGTAGGTAGGCCCTGTTCTCGCTCGTGTACAATACTAGAGACAACAATATCAAACGGACGGCCGCGGTAGCGTCCAGCGCTTCGGAAGCTTTCATCTACTCCGGACTTGAAGTTTGGGATATGAGAGGACAGAGCACCAGTAAGAATCCTTTCCAGTTCTACTTCAAGAAAGCCAGTAGCGTTGAAGCTGGTATTGAATAAATTCTGTTCCCACAACGTCTCGTTGTTCTGATTCTTAATTGGGAAACTTGGGATCATGAACTCGTGGAAGCGGTAAACAACAGCCATCTCTGCAGAAACTGTCATCGGCTTTCCATTCTTTGTGACCAGAGGCCAGGGATATGTATTGGCAGGGTTAATCTCCAATGCGTTTTCACCGAACATCTGGCGGTAGAGTGGAAATCCATCATCCCTCGGCCAAGGCATGTCATCCGTCCAATAGGCCATCTGGTATGAGTTGGCGATTAAAGCGTACTTTGCGGACATGACTATCCGCACAGTCTGGTACAGCTGTTCGTCGTCCCAATCTGGCTTCTGCTTCTTGAGGATATCACAAAGTCGGCTGTGTTCACGAAGCAGCAGAGTGTGAACACCAAGTAGCAGCCAGTCCTCATTAGTACGTGGATCGCCCCCAGCGAAGAGATCTTCGGCTTTCACATCAGGACGTGTGTTAGTTGGCACCTCCATGATGTTGAAAGGGAGATAGGACGCTCTCGCCTTGGTGCCTGGAGTTTGAACTTCTTGGGTTAGAAGCTTGCCATCTACTTTGGAGCGAAGTCGAAGGGCGACTTCAGATGTACTGTCGTATAAAGACGAGAGATCGAGCCAGGTTGAAGCCATGTTGATGTTTTCTCTCGGGTCGCTTTTTGATGTGCCTGTCCCCGGCATTGCTGCCGTTCTTGGTACTCTTAGTACCGTGTTGGGGGGGAATACGTCTTCATCCTCAGGCATAGAGACTTCGACAAACTCATCTTCAGAATCTCGACTATATGTTACGTCGTGCATGATGAACTGTTTTAGTCAGTAAGAAACATTTGATAGTGGACCTATCTTACTTCAATGAGACCCAGAAGCAGCGGTGTATGATCGTAGTAAATCTTTTTCTTCCTTTTGAAGAAGGCGTTGCAGACTGCCCGCGCATTTGGTCCCTCCCGCGGTTTAGATATACCGTCTGTGTACGTGTACTGCTGATAATCGCGTAATCTAGCTGAGCCAACTGAACCTTCACTCGACTCTCCCTGTTTTAGCCAATTACAGTGCCCTTCATAGGTTCGATGCCACCAAGTCGACTTATTCCGCAGGCAATCTGGGTGTAATGGATAATTCAAGTTCCTGAAAAGGAGATCATTCGTTGAGCCCTTGCTGGGAATTTGTGACAAAGCCAGCATCACGATGACTATAGTAGCGATCGTACTGCGAGAACTCGGCCCAGTATTCAGTAATATTGCATTGATACGCATATGCATTAAGTGATATTTACGTACAATGTTCGTAGTATTTTTATAACCATAGTAGTAGTTTAAGCGAAGACCGTGCAACAATATCTCCAGTTGTTAGTTGCGACCTTTCTTCTTCCTGTTTTATTTCACTCCACATTAGCCCATTATTCTACATTTTGACGTCTCAAAAACCACAACCCTCACCGGCCGTACCCTCATAATCGAGCTCTGTCAAGATGTCTGACATTATTAAACAGATGATTGATCAGGTTTGGTGGACCCCACGCGGGACCAAGCTGGGACCTGAAGGGAGGAAGAAACCCGACAATTTCCAGTACTACCGCAAATGGGGCTTTACTATCTACCGCACCTACTACGGCAAGGAGTCCTACGAGCATTGGCAAACGCTTCTATACGCTTTAAAGCATCAGACTAAACTGGCATTTGGAGCCTTTGAAGACGTCGAGGATACAGACCAAGATGATAGGCGACAAGTTCAGGAATTATTCTATCTCGATGTCCGTGAGGATCTCCCACTACTAGATGGACTCGATGTTCGAGGGCTACGGGAATTCTGCAACGCCGAAAAGCTCAAGGAGACTGAAGTCGTAGAGAAAGGCCCTCAGAAACTCCGCGTGAGCACAAGGTCTTATGAGAGTCAAGCCATGGCAGATTACCTATTCGATTTTATTTTGCTCGCTGATGAAGCAGTTTTGAAAGATATAAAAAAAGGCGAATTCGTTGTTAAGGCTGTCTCGTTGCTGTGGGATGGTCACTCAGGATGGGGATGGGTGAGGATCCCAACAGGCTATCTGTTAGAGTTATGGACATACCTCATGTGGCATGATGACAGGACGGAGTACTGTCTTCGCTTCCACGGACCTGAAGGAGATCTCGCGGACCATATCTGGCCTGGGGATATGGCACTTCACGATACTGGAAGATGTTCGGAGATTCGCTCATGGCGGTACTACAGTAGCCAAAAGGATCATATGTACTAAGGAAGCATGAAGAATCAACCCGAATGATATTCGTCAAGATACAAAAACACTCAATCCAGCTTGACACAAGAATACATAATGAATCTAGATAATGCCCGATCTCATCAGGCCAACACAGCCAAAACCTGTACAACTAAATACAAGCCCCCAATCAAGTCCCTCCCATCTCCTCATCCCCATCTTCATCTTCAGTAATAGGACTGTTATAAGCCGGAAAACCTGAGGTATCAATACTCGTCAGAACACGATCATTTGCCATCTCCTCAAATTGCGCCATGAGAGCGCCACTGGTCGGCATATGCACCGTCTATATCCTCAATCTGCTATTAAAAGAAGGGAGTATATACAATAAGGGTGCTAATATAATAAAATAGGAGAAAGAATTAAAAGTAAATAAAGGAAACAGAAATAAAAAAAAGAGTATAGACCGAAGAATTAGACAAGAACAGGAGGCCGGTTGTTGATATTGGTGAAGTGGGCCGAAAGCGGAACAACACTGATCCGCGAAGCGTGGGATGTTATAAGATGTTGGCCCTCGCCAGAAGCCTACTTATCCTCTTTCGTCTCATTCAACTTCAGCCCAACAGGGTCGAATAATCTTCTTCTCAAGCGCACAACCTCTGAAACCAGCATATACCCACGATCACAAGCGCTCTAAAGATGTCTCGTGCTATCAAAGAGATGGCTGACCTCGTTTTCAGGGCTCCTGGAGTGAAGCGGCAACATATCGACACGAGGCATCCCTCCAATTTCCAATATTACCGCCTATGGGGATTTACTATCTACCGCACCTACTACGACCCGGGCTCCGACCAGTCCTGAAATATGCTTATCGATGCTTTGAAATAGCAAACCAGACTGGCAATCGGCGTTTACGAGGAAACAGAAGGTGCAGATCAAGGCCATTTGCAACGTCTCAAGGAATTCTTCTATCTTGACATCCATAACGATGCACCTCTACTGGATGGACTTGATATTCCAGCAATTAGGCAAATGTACGAGAGCAAGAAACGGGATAAATCGCGAGCAATGGCAGAAGATCTCTTTCAATTTGTCTTACTAGCCGATGAAGCTGTATTAAAGGATATCGCGAACGGCGAATTCTTTGTCAAAGCGGTTTCGCTAGGTTGGACAGAAGGATTCCCAGGGTGGGGCTGGATGAGAATCCCAACGGGCTATCTATTAGAGCTATGGCAACAGCTTACGACGCGGATGTACGATAATGAAGCGACTCTTAGCTTCATTGGATCAGAACAAGAGCTCGACGATTATGTCTGGCCTGGAGATATGGCCCTTGATGCCACGGGATCGTGTTCTGAAGTTCGTCCGCCAAGCTTTCACTACAGTGGCCAAACGCCAGACCGTTCAGCGTATTAAAGGCGCGAAAAGAGGGAATGGAATGGAATGGAATGGAACAGGTACATAGTGGCTGTAACTATCTAATTCAAATACCAGCGCCAGATCAAGTCCCTCCCATTTCCGTGTCTTCTTCCTTTCCCAACTTGGTCCAATCTTCAGTGATGACGGCAGGTAGAAATCCATTACGACCGATGTCTCTCTCGAACTTCTGAAGGACCCTTTCCGCCATATCTTCCAAGTCGCTTGTGTCGCCTTTCAAACCTGCCCGGATCTCTGCAACTATTGGTGGTACACTTTCCTTGAAGTCCGCATACACTAGCGTGTAATAATCACTTATCCACTCGATCCACAGGTCGGCAAGCTGTACCTGCTCATTGGGATACCTTTTGTTATAAACGGACTCGGCAAATGCAAATTGCTCTCGGATACCGTTGACAATCTTCTTGAGCTTGGCGTTGACGAATAGCCGATACATGTAGTGCCATGCGCTGTATCCTGCGCGAATCCTAGCGAGTACCTTCTTCACGTCTGCCATAAACTGCTTTTGACTCTTACCCTCTTTTGACATCTTATTTTTTCATGTTTTCTTTGCTGACGCAACGTTCTGACCTCATGACCTGAGTATGTTAGTGAATATACCTTATGGTATGCTCCCCAAAGGAAAAAAGAAACACAAAGAAGAGAAGAGAATTTGGACATTGCCAAATGATCACGACGGGGACAGAGGATGAGAAAAGAACAGAAGAAGAATCGGAAGATGGAAATGTGCAGAAATGGGCAATATACCTTCTTTTTGGCCGCGTTAATTTCTGCCTGAACAAGCGTTTAAACTTGATCATTTCTCGGGCTCTCCAAACACTCGAATGCCCGAGCCATGAAGAATCCCAATTTCCTGCCTGCATTCCCATCGATCTTAGGCAAACCTTTCTCCTGATCCAGATCTATATGCACCATCCTCTTCAGAAAGCTCAACGGAATGGGTCCATACTTGGATGTTTTACCAGACTTGAGTCTATCAAGCTTTGTTAGCAAATTCCTGAGACAAGGATATTGGATATCAGATGATCCATACTCCCCAGTGAGTATCTCTTCAAAGAATCTCTTCAAGATGTTTATGTCCAGGACATGTTCGACTATTCAAAACCGTTAGAGCTAACTCCACAAGGAACCGGAAGCCCAAAAATGCACACCTTGTATCAGCACTCCCTTCTCATTCTTCACATCTTTATATTCTTTCACAGTGATCCAGACGTCGTTGCAGTCATCTGGAGTCCGAATGACTACCACATCTTTAAGCAATAGGTTGTTAGGATTATTCCCCTCGATCATCGTTACCGGAGGGTTCTGCACGGGTTAGCCTGGAATAGCAACTTGTGAGGGCTGGATGAACTCGACGTCGAACTCATGCTCCACTCCATCCTCTGGATCTTTAACCCTTAACTCTATCCTTTCGGCTCGCGCCTCAAGTACATGGCGACTACTGTGTGGATGATGGTGGCTAAAAAGGGCGGCATAGCGACGTTCGAGGTCCGCGCTACCGCTGCCTTCGCCTAAATCCTCGCAATATCCTTTTTCGTCGCAATAGCTGTATGTGAAGTTCAGAGTGAGTGTTTTGTTATCATCGTCGGAGTTGTCCTTGCCCAACACAAAGACCATGATGCGGTTGGCCCAATAGCGAGGATAGCATAGGACATCGAGGGCGAATTGATAGGGGCCCTGCCAATCGAGGCGCCAGTTGTTCCTGATGTAGTTGCTCATGTAGGTGACCTGTAGGTACGTGTAATTTTCCTTAACAGCATCGTCCCAGATTAGTATATAATAGTATATTATTTATTTAATAGCTTTATTTAGTAATTTATACCTATATCGCTTAAATCTAACACATAGAGTAAGATCTTTATCTTTAGTATAGTAAGCTAGAAGCATTTTAAGTGCACTGAGATATCCACATTGCGCTGCATTAAGGAAGTAATCCTCAATGCCTAAACCGTCTGATGCTCATCTAAAATCGCAGACGCCTTTGGAACGACCCAAGGTACAATACTGAGATACTGCTCAAGGGCTTTCGTGTCGTTCTCGTCAATAATTTGATATAGAAGTAAAAAGCCTTCTATTTCATATAGAATAGAACCATCCTGACCAATCATCGTCATGGGCGTCGGGCAAGGGCATCCAAATCCAGCTCTTTCGTAATCATCGTTTGGGTCCCGAGCAATTGGTGATAGGGTGGTTTGGCGTCGGGGGGCCGGGGCGAAGTCATGGTTCGAAGTGGATGGGCAAAAGATATAAAAAGGGTTAGATGTAATTACATACATAGGCTCAGA
Source organism: Fusarium algeriense (assembly GCA_002982035.1). Lineage (NCBI taxonomy): Eukaryota > Fungi > Ascomycota > Sordariomycetes > Hypocreales > Nectriaceae > Fusarium > Fusarium algeriense. The sequence goes on from PVPY01000649.1 coordinate 73,678, forward strand.
GTTAGTACTTATACATAAAACTTCGTTCGAGATTGTAATTCCAAAAGGTGGAGTCTTACTTTTACTGAAACAGTGCTAAGGTTCGGTGAAGAGCCAGAGCCCAAGATTAATGTACTCTTTTTTACAGCTAACCAGGCAGGGAAAATACTCAGGGAATAAAGAAAGGTATAAAAAATCTGTTGGCAGATCAGCAATGTTTGCTGCAAGCAATTTCGCAGTCTTGCTTCCCCTTGAGGACTTCAAAATTTGCCTAGGGTAGGCCTACCACGACGGTGAAACATCGGATTAACAAACTTAGGGAGTAGGCAGAAGAGAAGAGAAAGAAAAAAGCAAGGAGGAGGAAAGGCGAGAGGTCATAGTCCTTCTGTGATTCTGGTGGTAGAATCGCGATTGGTAAAAAGGCAGTGGGCCGAAAATAGCACCAATCTGTGATGGTGTAATGTAACTGAAATATTACTATAAGCGCAATAATGTTTAAAGTGGGGACTGTTGAATAAAACTCTTGTTGTAGCATTAACTGCTTTCCTCTTCTGCTAAAACCTGCACTCTTCCATAACATCTCATATAATTCTTCAAGCAAAGCCAGACAAGAATGTCGGAATTTTCAAGATGACGTCGATCTCAGAAATGATTGATTTCTTATGGCGGCCTCCCCGCAAAGAACCTGGGGTCAAGGGTCGTCCACTTGATAAGAAAGATCCAGAGAACTTCTAGTATTATCGAAACTGGGGTTTCACGGTCTACCGTACGTACTACGGTTCTGACTCGGACAAGCATTGGGACACGCTTATCGACGCCATGACTCGTCAAACCTACCTTGCCCTTGGCTACCACGAAGCAGAAAGAGTATTCCAAGACGATGAAAAACTGAAGCGGGGACAATACAGTGATAAATGCGAATACCTGGAAGATATAAGCCGGTTGAAGAAGCTGTTCCGTCTTTCAGTCCGAGAAGATGCGTTGTCACTTAATGGTCTTGACATTCGCCAAATTCGACAGGTGTGTCTTGAAGAACTTCCTGAGGCTAGAAAGAATACAGAAGGTGCCAACTCTTGCTTCGCACTTGTCGCCGATGAGGCAGTGCTGAAAGATATCGCGCGTGGAGTATTTGTTATCAAGGTTGTTGGTTACGATTGGAGCGAAGACCGAGCCAGCAGGGGTTGGGTTAGAATTCCCACTGTCGACGTACTGAGACTTTGGGAATCGCTTTTGTTTTGTGACGCCGTGGATTTTGACATGTATGATGAGATGGACATGGACGTGTCTGAACACGACCTGGAAAGGCACATCTGGCGAGGGGTTGCATCCATGTATCCAACTGGCGATTCTTCAGAAGCTCGGACTGCAAATCTAGCTGGAAGACCTCGACGTACTCGATTCAGATTTGATTATTAGTACGAAGTTGTTTCAGGATGGTAATAGATGTATATACAAGTCTACATGTTGACGAAATGCGTTATACAAGATTCCGATACCATCCCGGCACTTTTCAACCCGAGCCCGTGCTCATGGCATCATCGTCCTCGAAAAAAGGGATGTGCCATTCGGTACTGACGACCACAGAGCTCATCCTGCCCTCGAAAAGCAAGATGGAAAGCCTAATCTCATCCGCCCTGTCACCTGAAGATGATTCCTGCTCATCCTTGAGTGCCTGAAAAGCCCTTCGGAGCCAGTTCCTTGCATGCCTCCCTACCGCCAGATAGTAGTCTTTAAGCCACTCCACGAAGAACTGAGCTGCGGCAATAGGGCGACCAGGGTGCTCCCGATCCCAGAGCTTTTCGGCGTGAAGTAATTGTTGGACAATGTTGTTCACTATGTTATTCAGTTTCTGCGAAACCGTTACGCCCTCTTCATCCGCTTCTTCGGAATCCAGGTACTCAAATGTTGCCAAGACTGATCGCATATGCGCCAGGAGGCCATCGAGATCGTCATGTGCATAATTATCAAGCTCATCCAGATCTATAGGGTTGTTAAAATACATAATCTGTATTATACGAATTATTAATCAGCAGTGGAACTATTGTATTAACCTTTTGACCATATCTTGGATATACTTACCCTGCCCTTGATACTATTGATCTCTCTTAGGACGATAACAAAGTTTTTGAAATTTGTCTTACTTCCAATGCATTCGAAAAAGCGACTTATCACGTTATGATCGTCGTAGTCGCTGTCGCCAGGAATATCAGGGAAATTGCGATGGAGCTCCCCAAGTCGTACAACCTCTTCCCAAAACTCTGGAGGTATCGGACCGTACAGAGACTGAGCTCCGCTTGGCAACCTTTTGAGAAGTTATTAGCAGGTGAATTCTTTCTAAACTTGAATATAAGGAAACCACCTACCTTCCAAGGCCTGCGTCTAATAGAAATCTCTTCATGGCGCTCTTATCAATGAGATGCTCGGCTAATCCCTCAAGTTAGTTGGATATACTCCGAGGCTTGAAAGAGAGCTACAAACTTTGAAACCTCATGTCCTCTAATGCTGTAGACCATGTTGTAAACCATAGCCGGGTTTCACGACAATCTGCTGGATTGAGTAAGGAGACTACCTGGGCGTCCGGATTCTTTTTAACCAGTGCCTTGGGATCGTCATGCTAAAAAGAAAACGGTCAGTCGATAGATTCATGATGTCACGCCAGTGGTCACAGATGAAGCTATTGCTGCGGTTTTTGGCGGCGCCATGTGGGAAATTACTTACCCCAGGAACGGTATATTTAATTCTTCTCGTGTCACCATCTGTACCAACCATGTCTACTGAAGACGAAGCAGGACCTGCTTGCCGGACGTGCAGTAAATGGTGATAATGTGTGGCTGAGTGGGAAATTCTAGTGGGAAACAGGCCACGGCGCCTTTTGGCTGCCTCGGGATCGAAAGTGTCGCAAAGGCCGTTCTTGCAAACGGCATTTGTACAGTTGAGTGTCAAAGTCCTGCCATCACTACCTTTACCTAGAATGCCAGCGATCCTGGCATTGGTCCTCTTAGGATCACAAATAGTGATTCGTGACATGACCTCAGGGTTCTCGTCTTCCCACTCTGGCACTACTTTCTTCGCTTCTCGGAGGGTCCGTATCACCAAGTTGGGGTATTCATCCTTGACGACTGGATCTCACTTTCTTCTTAGTGTCTCTCCCACCTCTTTGGAGAGCTTAGCGGCAATGAGCTGGCTCAACAATCTAGACAGGTCAAGAGAATGTTCCATGCCTTTGTCCCTCGGTGACAAATCCTTGGAAAGCGACGAGTTGACCACTACGTCGTTAGTCGGACTAGTACGCCTGGATAGACCGCCGGTTCCTTTCGGACAACTGGGATTACGTATCCATGCCTTGACATCGTTCTCGAATGCGTCTATCTTGGGGTTTTCCCACTCAACGATCTCGGCATAGTCGGTCTTGCAGCAGTGAGCCATTCCTCCAACGCCAGCAATGGCACAAGTGTCGATCTGTGTGTCGATAGCAACCTGGATGCGATCAGGGGGACAACCACTGCGACAAAATTCCCTCGGCATGACATCAGGTGCTGGCCCAACGTTCCTGAATCTCTGGCAATCTGTGAAGCGAAGGTTCTTGTTACTATTGTTACAGCAAAACTTGCGAAATTGTACGCCGGGAACATTGACGCCGAGATGGTTCTTTGCGTCGTCGCAATTACCGCCACCAGAGCCCGAGGCTGAGAAAGCCATCAGAGAGTTCATGTTCTTGTTGCCCAGAGGGCTAGGACAGTCTTCCTGGGCATCGCAGTTCGGATACTGGCCCCATTCGCAAGTGCCGTAAACCTTTGTGCCCACCACATCGGTCGTACAGCAGGCCGTCTGGAAGTTCTGCTTCTTTGCGCCTTTGTTCTTGTGGCAGTAGATCTCGTTGGAGCCGATCTCAGTCATGTCGCTTGGACACGAGCTACTCTTGGGGCAATGGCCGTTGTTATGCCCGTACCAGCCGCAAGTGGGCAGCTTTGAGGATCCGGCAGGGCAGCAGAAAGTATGGCCGCCGTCGCCACCACAGCCCGTCTCATCGAACATGACCTCATTCTTGCGGGCACCTGAGTCGCTGCGAGCTACAGCCACCCATCCCTTGCGGCATCCCTCCTTGCAATTGGTCCAGCGGCATTGCTCGTTGGGGATCTTCTTGATGTCGTATGCCTTCTCGTTTGGGTTAAAGATACCTAGCGTGACTTTGCGGGAGAGCGATAAGGCCAATGCGTTATTGAACCTTGCTTCCTTGGTATCATGTGAGATAGCCCATACCATTACACCTCCAAGGCATCGAGATTTCGCATACTCGGTTTTGAGTTTGAATGTGTCCTCATCATCGTATGAAACCCACTGGTTACCCCATTTAGCGACTTTGACAGCCGCATCCTTGATCGATACCCCACAACAACCCGTTATTCCCATCATTAGCCTATAAATTCCCATCGAAGGCCCAACTATTGACCCCAAGACTGAGGCCGGTCTTCTTTTCAGGAATCTAAATTATCCATTAGACCCAGAATGCCTTGGTAATAAATCGACTTGGTGGTAGCGTACCTACGAACGGCACTGCAACTGGCTGAAACAGGGAGAATCGGGTGAAGGCTCAGTTGGCTCAGCTCGGGTCATTGGATACTTTGAGGGATGGGCAAAGACCCGTCCCTGCGAAGCCTTTTCACCAGAACAGATCCCCATCGGACTGTACACCCACATCAACTTCGCTTTTGCTAGCATTGATCCCAATACGTTTGAGATCAAGCTAGATAACTAGGCTGATATTCGGATGTATAAGCGTCTTACTGATCTCAAGAGACTTGATCCCGACCTCAAGGTCTACATTGCTGTCGGTGGTTGGACATTCAACGATCCAGGCCCAACCGCTTCTATCTTTTCCGACCTTGCAGCTTCTCTTCCACATCAAAGGGCATTTATAAAGTCTCTTATGTCTTTTATGAGCACTTACGGATTCGATGGCCTTGACTTGGATTGGGAATACCCAGTCGACACGGACAGAGGTGGTCGGGCTGTTGATTTCGCCAATTTCCCTAAGTTCATGGAGAGGCTCAAGAACATAATGGACTCGGCCGACAAATCTTGATTCGGCTACGAATCCTGACTTGAGTTTCATAGTTCTCAACATTGACGAGCATGTCCTTGGCCAGTTCATCGTCTACACCTTTCAGCAGTTTACGGATCTGGGCAGTTTGGGCCTCCACATTTGTCCTGAACGTATCCACGACTTTTTCGTAGTAGTCCTTCAGCCACTCAACAAAGTAATCAGCAACCTGTACCTTCTCGTTGGGGTACTTTTTGTTGTAGACAGACTCGGCAAATTTTAATTGCACATAGACGTCCTTGACAGCTTTGTTGAACTTCTCCTTGGCTGGGGTCAATCCCATGTACCAAAACACACGCTGAAACCCGCGCGTATCCGTTTGGCTATTTTCTCTTGGTCCTCTTTAATCTCTTTATTGGACTTCTCGCCGTCCCTTTTTACGTAACCCTCGATGCTACTCGTAGCAGGAAATTGTTGAAAGCGCATAATCTAAGCTGTTAGTAGGTGGACCAATAAAGATAATACAGCCAGAAGGTATAAGGAAAGAGTGAAAAGATTAGACAACTGAACCTACATAGTTCTTGGCTGTATTGATTTCCCTATCAACGATCATGAAAGCTTGGTCATTTCTGTCGCTTCCTAAACACTCAAACGTGCGGTCAAAGAGCCGTTCGAATTGGAACAAGCCATCTTCACTTCCAGGAAGATTAGGCACGCCGGGTTGTACCGCCCAATTTATGTCGCTTACCCTCTCCCAGAATTTGATGGGAATCGGGCCATATTGCGATGTCGCGCCAGAAGGGAGCCTAGCAACTTCAATTAGACTAGAATGGGCGCCCAGATGGCTTCGGCTGGGTTAGGCTCCGAACAGGCTTTGTGCTTTAACTTTGGGAAATTCTTCTGCTTTCAGATTTGCAAAACACCAGTAACTATTATTCTCTTAAGTTTCATGGCCCAGAGGAGGATCTTGAAACCTATCTCTGGACTGGGGACATATCCATGCCATCTCTGGGCGATTGCTCTGAGGTGCAGACTGCAGATCCACTTAGCAAATCCGAGAGGCCCCGGTTCAGGTTTGATCAGTAGAGCCTGTTAGTCAAAGCTTTTTGACTTTTATTCTCATTCGAACTCTGTTACACTTTGTCGCACTCTCCCGCAAATCTGATCTGTCTTTCCTTTGTCGCCAGCAGCCCTTAGAAAGCACTTTCCAGACCACTACGTCCAAGATCACGCTGTGTTATTGAAATGACAGCATCAAACCGTTTGAATACATGGTGTGCTATTTGCGGAGGCCCAGTATCTACATACCACATCCCTTTCGGCGGCTCAAGTAATACTTCTGAGTACGATCGACATGTCATTTCCCCAAATGACGTCGAGTGGACCAACAAAACACGTATCTTGGGCTATAATCCCTTAGCAGCTGCGAGCTCAAAGTGCGTTAATCAATCTTTTCACCTGCCATGTGCTGATCATGCCAGGTTCTATGTATCTCCAGGTAGATCTTCCTGGTTATTTCCCTTATCCGATGAAGCGCGCCAAGATCTCGCTTTTCAAGGCGTTGACGCTCAGTCTCTGCGTGCTTACGAAAATAAAAAATGCCACGAACGAGTAATACCCTTCCATTGGGAATGCTACGAGACTTTGGCGCGGTATATGACCGGGACGCCTGACACCACAAAGATTAACAAAGGAGCACTCTATAGGGCTTTCGACCGAGTCGCCGTTATTAGGAGATTCGAACTACCGAACCCTGAGTACAGATGCCTTTCCCTGGACTACGGGGATGCCAACAAGGCTCAGAGTCACCGCTGGGAATGTATTCCTGGGAAAGAGTATACAGTCTTCAACCCCCAATACAGTGCCCAACTAAAGGATGATATCATCACGTTTATCTCCGGTGCTAAATTCGAGGCCAATCGTCCCCAGTCCTACCATGCAACCATATTGGAGTCAAATCCATTGGCTTCTCTCCCCGAGACTGTCGTATTCGGAGTCTCAAAGTTTCCGGACAACCAAAGCCTCTTAAATCTCTGCTGCGCCTCATTGTCGACATTCTTGAGCTTGAGAGACGATAGTTATTTCTGGAAAAGTCGCATAAGGAATCATTTACCCTACTTTTTTGAGCTACACGAATGTCTGAGCAAACATTCTCAAAGCTTAGAGGGCAGGGACTTCAGAAAGATATTCCTATGGGCGGAAGCAGCTTCTAAACCGCAGTCTAACGTTGCCAAATTCATGTTCCCGATCGCTAATCGGAGGAGGATCTGGAAGGTCTGCGAGCAAATTGAGAAGCTTTACACTCAAGAACCCCGACAAAAGCTTAGATCGCAGAGTTACATCGGGTTTCAGGCAATTCAAAGTGCACAACAAATACTAGGAGATACAAGAGAGCCGGGCTTGTATTTTAGGTCCGCAGACCTTTTGCGGAACTGGCATGAACTACTGCATCCATGGACTATTAACCTTTTCTGGAATTCAGAGGGGGATTTGTCAAGTATAGCCGTTAGCTTTGGGGAGGACATGAGAATCTTCGGACATGAACCACAGGAAAAAGAATCAGGGAAAACGACAGCATCCTTCTCAGGTAGAGTCTGGATCAAGGGATTCGTCTTTCACATCTACGCTTCATCCATTCTTAGACCTTGGGAGACTCTTTCGTGGAATTATTCGTCTTGCAAGGGCGCCACGGTGCGTAAACATGAGACATGAGGATATTTGCAAATGCTTACTGTGTATTAGGTGCATCTCACTGATGGATCCGAGCATACTTATGGCCAGGATGGTCAGCACTTACCAAAAATGCCCTTTGCTGCAGCCGAGAACATGACGATAGTTGGTATCGAAGGAACACTTACAGTAAGTCACTACAGATACTTTCAAAACACAACCCTAACAAAGAACGAAAAGGCACATAAGAGACAAGGTGTCCATCCTTTCATCGAGAAGATGTGGCTTTTACAAGCCCGTACCAACGGCGGGGAAACCCCTTCAGAGGCTCCTGAACCTAGAGCCCATGAAGGTTTATGTTGGCATGCAGCGAACTGCATGTTCAACAGTGTATTCTCGCCAGGCACTGACATCAGATTAAAGATGTGCAAGGGTCGCATTGTTAATAGTGAGCGTTGGCACAGTCTTGTTCCGCTCAACACCCTCGTTCTCGCCAACAATACAAACCAACTATCCCAGATACGTAGCATTTCTGCGTACCTTACACGAGACAAGTTTCGCCTCAGTGACCGGGAGAATTATTGTTGTGACGTGGGCAACTTACGAGTTGCAACAGGCGAGGAGACACGCTACCTGCGAGATACGGACGACGATGGATCTATTTGGCCTGAGCAACGTTGGAATACATTCGAGGTAGACGGTCCAGGCGGTGAGCGAATTGAAGAAGTCAAGGTTCACCATGTCTTTCTTCGTGACCCTTCTCCCAAAGTAATCGAAGTAAGTCAAGCTTAGCCAAAGCGACTTGATCTAACACGTAAGACAGATACGTACAAACTGGGGCCGCTCGGTGCTATGGGGTGTGGACATGAAACCAGATCGGGATGGGGAAGAAACAAATGAGCCTGTTCCTCTTGTGAGGAGACGTCAGCTTACTCATCTGCGGGCAGACTATGGATTTGCTATTGTTGGAGTCGTTATGGGGTGCGGGAAAGTTTATGGTCGCTGGGACGCAGGCAAAGATGGTATTCAACAAGATGACCCGCTCCTTAAGTATGAGTTTGTTGGCAGATCGCACTCTTCAACCAAGGATTATATAGACGATGAGGACGTCAGAGGACCTTGGACGAAGGAACAGTATGACAGGCGCAATGAGGCGACTATACATACAGGTATAAGCAATTTTAGTATTATTACGGGAAGGATTACAGACCAGCAAGAATAAATTATCTAGAAAGCTTAAAAGAATAGGTATATTAGAAAGACTAAGAGAGTATTGTCCTTCTCTATCACGGCCTGTGAATCGCTGGCGGCATAGGAGTTGAGTGCCTATAGACCTGGCATGTTGAAGATTTTCCTTCTGTCCCTGCTCTTCTGTTCTCTTCCACTAACAAACTAACAACCTATCATGCCAGTAATGACTGATCCAAAGAAGGAACCGCCGATACCTCCAACAGCGCCAGCGACCTCTTTGAGAACATTTGGTGTGAAACAGTAAGCTATCCCTATGTAAGTTAAGTCTTTTTATCTTTAAGATTATATAACTTACCGTTAGTAGTATGCAGTATAACGTCAATTTCCATATAGATTGTATCGCCAAAGTTTTTGCGCATCTTAATATAGTTGCTGAACTTAGACATCTTATACTTCTAGGCCTGGAAATTCGGGTTTATTAGGAGATAGTATCAATCAGCCGGCTTGGCAGTCTTAGGAGTAACTGATTTCTAAACAGCATCGGCCATATAACCTCGTGTGTAACGTCCAAAATACTCGCCTCTAATCGCGATCCAGAGCTAGGCATCCTTTTTGCGGTTACCATTCGCCATGTGCACAACCTTGCGCGTATATACAACACTTTTATTGCAATCTCTATTTCTGCAGATGGAGTAAATGGCTTTGCCGAGGGGCTTCCGAATGGAGGCGTCGCAGCCATAGTCGACTTGAGTTTTGCCGAAGAATACTTTGGTCTCTTTGGGTGCACGAGTATCGAGATCAAACTCGGAGGTGATGTTATCCAATTCAGGAGCGAGGGGTTCCTCCAAGTTTGAAACATCGTCTAGATTCAGAGAAGAAATTGCGGTCATGGGAGTAGAATCATACTCTTCGATGGAAACGTTGGCAGGGACTAGAAAGCCTTGTCCGAAATCAAGAGGGGCTTCTGATTCGATGGCTCTGGGACTCATTGCTGGCACCGCCAATACAGGGGCTAGAGTCATCAGAATTATCCGGAAAGAGAGCATGGTGATTGGCTTTAAAGGTGAAGAGGATACTGATGCGGTGTTGAGGTGAAAAGTGGTTGTTTGTGTAGTATAACATTAGTGGTAAAGCCTGCCTTATTTATACATTTTTTGCATCGTACTTGCGCGCTGTTGAATAACATATGATATCTCGAAAGTTTTCTCAAGTTGGGGGCTATAGTCCATTGCATGATAACGGAACACCTTTTCCAGAGATTTGGGGGCCATATACCATCGCATGTTATCTGATGTTTAGGCAAATTCTATATCAACGTGATTCTGAGATGTTGCGCAACATAGAAACGCAAGCGACCTTCTCTTTCAAGACTTTTGAATCCTTCGAGGTAGTTACTAAGGTCTTGGAAGTTGGTTCTGGAACTTCGTAGACTCCAGCCGCTGTGCAACGCTTTGACAATAACTTACGACCTGACCTATTTAGCCATACCGCCGATGCATTGTTGCTTTAGACCCCAAAACACAATTACAAGGTGAGGCCGCTGAGGCTATGTTAAGATGGAAAAGCACAAATATACGGTAGTTTGGTAGGTAAAGTGGTCTAAGCCCAATGATGACAGGGGTTAATACATGCCGTGTAACTTGCCAAGACCACCGGGTCTGCAATGCTTCCAACCGCGGTGATCGAGACCTTTCTACTACTGGCTCGGATTCCTTGGGGGCCAAATTTTTATCTCAGGCTATGTAACATGACCGGGATTACAATTTTCTTGTTTTGAGCTGCGGTCAATTAGACTGGCCCCATTTACAACGTCTGGCGGCCAAGTTGCTTATTGAAAGAACTGCAGACTAGGGAAATAAAACAAAGTCATCATTCAGCCGACAAAGAAAGCGCGCGTTATGAATAACTCGTTTGTAGCAAAAGCCTGGTTCTGAAATTGAGGCCTCCCGTACACCGTTAGCCCTTGTTCTTGACGATGGATATTGATGGAGAGCTGCATGATGTACAAAGTTCTGAGGTAGATACATGCAAGACACCTATTCCAGCATTCTAAGATCAAAGCACATTATTAATCTGCTAGAAAACATGAATATTATGATAATTAACTAAGTTCTATACTAGATGTAATTATATAAAGATAAGTTATTAAATTGGGATCAGTATCGGAACCGGAATACTCTTCCAATAGGGGTAACTTGAAAAGAATATTTATGATCTTATTAACTACTGATCTGTGCCATTGTATATACCTAATTACGAATCAATCCGGTGGTTGCATCCTTAGGGTCAAGTATTAATCACTTAACCTGGGACTTCTTCACTAGCCTCGTCTCCAGTGGTCTTCTCAGTTGTCGGCTTCACTTACCGTCAATATCGCGCAGTCAGGTGGAAGCTATTAAGAATGTGAGATAGAAATAAAGCCTCAGTTCTTTTGCTCTCTCAAATGATTCTCTGACACAATTATCTGATTCGCAAGGAGAACTTTCTCACCGTATCAAAGTGCTCATTTAATATCTATCGTAGTATAACCTATAAAAATGCCGCCAGCGATACACGGCAAGATCTATCTATCCGACCCATTTCGGCTCCGATTCAGCTCCTCCCTACAGCGCCACCGATCTTAGGTTCAAGCGGAATCGCGAAAGGGAGAGCTGTGACTGGATGTGGCGTGAAGACCAACTAAGACATTTTTCCGCCTCTGACGCTTAGGATCAAAATAATTTGTTAACAGCACGCGATTAGAGGCAAGGAATCTTTTAGCTAGATTGTGGCTTGTAGTAAACTAGAATCCTCGGACCATTCTCTTTTGAACCGAGCGACATGCAGCGCCTCACTTCCATGTTCTTGACCTTTCGTATGAGCGCTAAGATCGGAGATCTGAGACACTACGCGTTCATCACAACTCTACAATCTCTAAGATGTCGCAAACCATATCAAGTGTATTATTGCATTGGTTTAACTGCCATTACCCACCCCGCATAGGCACTCTTCTTCGTCTATAAGTACTCACGCCTGTTCATTCTTCATCGACGACATTAAGCAAACATCCTCTCCTCAGTCTTTTTAGTTAAAAAATTCCAAAGATGTCTCGTCCAAAATATGTCGCCATCGTCCTGGATTTAGGCGGAGTGCTCATCAATTATACTACCAAAAACACCGTTGGTTTGTCTCCAAGCCAGATTGCCAGTGCTCTTGACTCACCTGACTGGCATGACTACGAAAGAGGCAATATCTCCGAGCTGGATGCCTGCGACAGAGTAAGTCGGGACTTCAAAATCGATCTAGGCACTTGGATCCAGGCTCTGGAGCAGACGAGATACGGTAACCAGGCAAACCAGGCCTTGATATCTGCCATTATAGAAATGAAGCAGACTTACCCGACCGTCAAAATCTGTTGCCTTTCCAATATCCCAAGACTTGAACTCGAGCTTCTGAGAGACAAGATTGACAGTTGGGGTGTTATTGACCTGTTCGTTGCGTCTTCAGATCTAGGACAACGAAAGCCAGACATAGCTGTCTATGAGGAGTTTTTGAAGCATGCCCAACTGTCTGCATCATCCTGCATCTTCGTTGATGATAAGGTTGAGAATGTCACTGCAGCTCAGGTACTGGGATTCAAAGGCATTGTATTCTTTGACAATGATTCACTGATCAGAGCACTTCACAACGCAGTGGGTGATCCCGTCGCTCGAGCACGAATATTTCTGGAGAAGAATGCAAAGGAGATGTTCTGTATGCTGAATACAGGACCGGTGCAGCCTGACAACTATTCACAGCTGATCATCTTGCAGAACACAGGAGATCGGTATGTTCTTATCCTAAGTCTTGTGTCGCTTTCGATTAACCATTCTCGCAGAGATTTGGTTGTGTTAGACAATCCGCGATATACTTGGAACTATTTCCAAGGAGAGCCAACGTTTGCAGGAACGACATATCCTGATGACGCAGATACAACGTCTCTAGCTATGACAATCTTGGACAATATCCCGATGGCAGACAAGGTGCGAGCGAGAGATAAGATTCTTTCCAATTTGAGCTCGGAAGGATTGCCATATGTAAGTCTTTGACGTAACAACTTTTTTCATAATACTTATCGCATTACAGTGCTGGTTCAGCAAGACGCGCCCCCGGTTTTGCCACTGCATCTGCGCCAACGTTTTCCGCTTCTTCGTCATCAACGAGTGGCAAGACCAGCTCCCAGGAGTCTACGAGTTCCTTTTTCGTCTCCTCGAAACAAGAGCTTACCTCCATGGAAGTCGTTACTACAAAAGCCCTGATTGGCTACTTTACACCCTTTCTGACCTCTGCGCTCGTCGACTTTTTGATGAAAATCTTGAAAAGATGCGAGAGCTCCTTGTTACATGCGTCCAAGAGCGTATGGGCCGCAATGACAATGTTCTCGATGCCGCGATGAGGGTATTGAGTGCGGAATCTCTGGGTTTGAGGAACGATGGAGACGTTGAAACTGTGCTTCATGGTCAACAGCTCGATGGCGGATGGGAGTTGGCGTGGCTGTGGGGTTATGGCTCTAAACCGCTTAAGATTGGAAGCCGAGGTGTTGTCACAGCCATGGCTATGAATGCAATTCAACGGTCAAGGGTCTGAAACACCTATAAGTTTGTTGCATTCTTGGATTGTGGATCAACAAGCCTCAGTAATGCAATTCATTTGGAAATCATGGAAATGATTCGCAAAGCGGCCTTCTCGCCGATTTGGAAAAAATTCAAATATTTTAACGAATGAGGGGGAAGTGATCTAGTGTGCCAAGACCACGATGCCATCGTCTTCAAGTGCGGAATCTTCGGGTTGACATTAAACCGAGCTAACAATTGAGGGGAACCTTAGCATCAGGTGACTAACTATCGGAGTTGACACCGAGTTTCCAGTCTGAGTTATTAAACCCTTCACGAGGGAGTAATTGTATTATGGTAATGAATGCAATTTGATCATGTTTGAAGAAAAGATCATCGACTTTAAACCCTCAGCTGGGTCAATCCCGTTGGTTGGTGCTACCATCGTGGTGGACCAATCAGATTATCCTGGTGTTATCCGTGCCGCAAGGGACCTTGCCCAAGACTTTGCTCGTGTGACGAAAGGAGATGCAAGCCCATTGGTTGTGATAACTTCAGAGTCAGACTCCCAAAAGATCCAGGCGAGAACAGCCATAATCATCGGCAGCGTTACTTCAAGCGGCATCATCAAGACACTCGCCCAGCAGGGCAAGCTTGGTACCAATGCGATTGACGGGAAATGGGAGACATTCAGTACGAGTATTGTCGATCAGCCTCTTGGGAAGTGTGAAAGGGCCTTGGTCATTGCTGGAAGTGATAAACGAGGAACAATCTTTGGAACCTACACGCTTTCCGAACAAATTGGTATCTCCCCGTAAGTCATACTGACTCAGCTTGATACGTTAGACTAACAAACTTGAAGCTGGTATTGGTGGGCAGACGTACCACCGAAATACCATGAAGAGATCTATGCGATTGAGGAACAGACGGTTCACGGTGAGCCATCTGTGCGACACCGAGGAATCTTTCTCAACGACGAAGCTCCTGCCTTGACTGGTTGGGTGAGAGAGAAATTCGGAGGGTACAATTCCAAGTTTTATGTCAAAGTCTTTGAACTTCTTCTCAGATTAAAGGTACTGCATCCATCCGTCCAAATCTAAATCATACCTAACGTATTTAGGCAAACTTCCTATGGCCAGCTATGTGGCCCGGCTACCCCAACCCAGGAGCATCATTCTTCACAGACGATCCACTGAACCAAAAACTCGCGGACGAATATGGCATTGTAATTTCAACATCGCATCACGAACCGATGCAGAGGCTCTCAAATGAGTGGTTTGCTGAGAACCCGGATGGAAGCTGGAATTGGTTGACTAACAAGCAGAAAATCACCGAGTTCTTTGAACAAGGTGCTGATCGAGCCAAGGGCTGTGATTCATACTTTACTCTGGGTATACGAGGAGAGTATGATAAGAAGATGTTGGCTGAAGATCCTGCTGCTGTGGTGCAGGATGCTATTGAGACGCAGAGGGAGGTTATCAAGAAAGTCTATGGTAGCAAAGACGCCGTTCCGCGTGAGTATTATGTGACTGCGGGTTGCGAGGTAGCTGACTGGTACAGAACTCTTCGCTATCTATAAGGAAGTTCAATCAATGTTCGAGACAGGTCGACTGAATGTCCCAGAGGACGTCACGCTGTTGTTCCAGGATGACAATTTCGGTACGATCCGCCGACTTCCAACAGAGGAGGAGGCCAAGAGAAAGGGCGGCGCAGGTGTAAGTCTCCCTCTGCAACTCGAAGCATCTATTGACGGCGACCAGGTATACTATCACCTTCAATATGTCGGAGATCCTCGGAGCTACAAGTGGATAAACACCAACTCGCTGGTACGTCTCATTTTTCCTACAAACATCAAAGCACTAACATACTTCAAGGGAAAGGTCTGGCATCAACTACAGCAAGCGTATCACCATAACGCTCGTCAAATCTGGGTCTTCAACGTCGGCGACCTGAAGCCTCAAGAAATACCCATTTCCTTTGCCATGGCTCTTGCGTGGGATATCAACCGTATCAAACATGACACTCTCCCAGAATTCTTCCGCCAAGCAGCCGAGCGAGAGTTTGGAAGTGAGCTAGTAAATGAAATTAGATCGATATGGCATCGACATGATCGACTACTGGCTTTGAGAAAGCATGAGCATATCGAGCCTGATACGTTTTCGGTTTTGAATTATAGAGAAGCTGATACTGTCTATCGTCGATGGAAAGAGCTTCTCAACGATGCTGAAAGGGTACATGATACTGTGCCCGAAGAGCAAAAGGCAGCATCTTTCCAGCTTATTCTGCATCCCACTAAAGCATCGTACATCTACAACAAAGTACGGTGGAGCCAAGCACTGAACAAGCTGTACGCTCGGCAAAGACGAAACTCGGCGAACACATACGCCCAAATCGCTCTGGATGCGTTCGATCAGGATTTCACTTTGTCAGAAGAGTATCACAGCCTCTTAGATGGAAAGTGGAACCATATCCTGATGCAGCCTCATTACGGCTACGAAGACACCTGGCATGCTCCATCGCGAGATATGATTGGAGGATTATGCTTCGTCCAAAGACGTCAGAACTCGAATCCCATTGTTGGTCAAATGGGCGTCGCAGTCGAAGGACATGAAGGTGTTCGAGTTGGTCGGATTAATGAAGAGTCCGAAAGAACGCATCCGAGCAGACGTGATCTTGTTCCGGGTTTGACACTGCGACCCATGAGTCGGTATGGACCAAAGAGTAGATGGTTCGACATTTTCACTCGTGGAACTCCAACGATCAATTGGTCAGCTTCAGCTCCTCATTCTTGGATCAAGTTGTCGGAAGTGTCGGGTGTCTTGATACCCGGTGAAGATGATGCCCGTGTCGAGATCTCGATTAACTGGGATCAAGTTTCCAAAGACTTTAAAGAAGAAGTGCTGATTGACGTTCGGTCTGACGAAGGAGACTTTGAGCAAGTCCATCTACCAGTCGATGGCAGACGAGTTCCGGACACTTTCAAAGGCTTCGTGGAACAGGATGGTTTTGTTTCTATTCCTGCCATCGATTGTCACATTGAGCCTCCATACCTGGTTCTTCCTGATGCTGGCAGACTCGAAAGTGGTTCTCTGACTCTGGCCCCAGGAACCAAAAGCGATTATTCGATGCCCTACGTCCACTTTCCATTCTACCTTTTCACTCAGACGTCCAAGGCTACTTTGGTGTTGTACTTTGGCACCACTCTTGACCTGTCATCAGAAGATATTCTGGCGTATGACATTCGGCTGGATGAGGAACCAAGCCGGAACTATCCTCTACAGAAGAGAACTCCAGAGAGTGAGAAGAATGCTGCCGATAAAGGATGGGCATCGGCCGATGGCTGGTTCTTTGCTGCGTCGGATAACGTATGGGTCCGAGAGCATGAGCAGACTCTGGAGTCTGGGGCTCATACTCTACACGTCAGGCTGGGACATGCCAATATGTTACTTGAGAAGATCGTGATTGACTGTGGAGGTGTAGCGAAGAGCTACTTAGGTCCTCCCTTTGGCATCAAGGCTTGAGATTTGAGTAAATAGGATAGAAGAATATTACAGGTTGGAGATATGATGAATTACAATGTTATTGTATTATGCCGATAGCTTTTGAAAGGAATATTCTATGAGTGAATGTATGTGTATAGATGAGTTTCCAGCGCCTGTTTCCTAGCCAGATCCTATATGCAAATAAATAGATACGTTGAAATCAGATACGCTCCATCTAGCAAGTGAGACTGAACTTCAGCTTGCGGTCCTTGTTGGCAATACCAAAGTACTTCTCAACCTCAGGGTTAGCCAAAGGTGAGTCGAAAGCAGTGAACCAGAAACCACTAGCATCCTTCTGCTGCCAGAGCCAGCATCCAACGTTGTTGTAGTAGCTCTGCAGGCTAGCGGTAGTGGCAGCGGCCTTCTGGTAGTTAGGTCCCTTGGTAGGCCATCCAGTCTCTCCAACCCAAACAGCAGCCTTGGAGTTAACAGCCTTGACGTGCTTCTGAACGTTCCAGTACGAGTTCTGGAAGGTCTTGAGGCGAAGAGCATCCTTGATGGCGACACCCTGCCAGTAGGGGAATCCGTTGGTGATGGCGATGTCGCAGGCCTTGGTGACGACGTCGTTGCGGCCGTCGACCCAGGCAGTCCAGGTATCGGTGTGGCCGACCTTGAGGTTCTTGTTGAACTGGCGGACCATACCTCGAACGTCGTAGATCTGCTGGGCGAGCTTATTGGGAGAAATATCCTTGCGGTAAAGATCCTCGGAACCGACGGAAATAGCGGCGATCCAGTCAGTGCCGTATTGCTTGATGACCTTGAGAAGAGCAGCCTTGTCACGGCCAAAATGAGCATCGTCGGTCGCCCAGACGCCAACGAGAATCTTCATGCCAGTTTGCTTGGCGGCAGGGACAGCCTTGACCAATGCTAAAAACAGTCAGTACAAAGTCATCCATCTTATAAAACGTTACTCACTGTTGCAGTCAGATGCAGAGTAAAGTCGCACAGCATTAAAGCCCTTGTTCCAGCCCTTAATAGTCTGGAAATCCTTCTTCCAATCCGCAGTGTACTTGCAAGCACCATCAGCCCTGTTGGCACCCATACTGAAACCCTTGTACTGCCCAGCCAAAGCCTGACCAGGCAAAAGCATCAAAGCCGCCGCAATGGCGCCAATAGATCCGAAAAGCTTCATGATGAAAAAAAAGATTAAAAAACGAAAGTGATGAATAAGCGAGTGACGGGTATAAACAGCCAAGAGATTGACAAGAAAAAAACTTTGGGGAGAGAAGACAGAAGACTGTTTATTATGGGCGGATGGAAATTAATGGCCCCTTTTTTTTAATGGGCCAAGCCTGTTTTTTGTTTTTTTTTTGCCGCTTAACCTCGTATTGATCCATGTTAGCGAAGCGTTCTAGACCAATTACTCGTAAGCTTAATGCTATTTTTGTGCTGGGCCGATAGGTCCGATGCGCTAAAATCGGGTTTACGGGTAGGGGAGAATTTCCGGTCATTTAAAGATCAGATGAACTTTCAATGCTTGATTCGTATTTGGTATGAATTTATGTCGTTTACGTCATTGCCGAGATGGAAAGTCCAAGCATGTGTTAACACGGGTTTTATCGCTGTGCCACGTTTGTGCTGAAACGCGTTGAGTGGTTTTCTTGGTGATGTGACGGATCGGATCATCTCTCTTATCGATGGGCTTATCTATCGGATCAAATTCTCGCCGATCAATGGTAGCCTCCTATCCTAGAGATTGGATCTTTCTGATTTATTATAAGCAAGCCACAAAATTATAACTCCTCATCAATCAGTATGGGTCAATCAGTTTCTACAATTAAAGATGCTGCTAAACAGCAGAGTGAGGAGGCTAAAAGGGCAGCAAATGACTCTCTGAATGCTCTGCAAGACATAGGGCAACTCCAAATTCAGTTCTTCCCACGTCTTATCAGTTAAGACCATACTCGTTGCCTCAAGGTTTCACTTAACAAAGAAACAGTTAGGGAAAACAAGGATCCTGACAAGATCAACATAGAGAAGATTATGGCAGACCAAACCATCATAAGCGGAGATTTCGCCAAAGGCATTGGTTCTGAACTTTCACGTAGCCTGGAGTTTCTTTTTCTGGACCGCTTCTGGTAATTCTAATCACAGAAGGGAACAATAGACTCCATAATCTTGATGATGTAGGCATACATTTGCTAAGTTATTTTAGTTTTGTTACGGACTCAAAGCTCGGGTACCCGACACGAATTGACATGCATCTTTACACATATACCTTCACTTCTGAATCGATCACCAAGGTCGTTAAGAACGCTGTGATTGTATCAGTGGTCATTTCTTCCGTTGACATCACCAATCTGGATGAGAGCGATCTCGGCGCACTTGTTACCTTTTGCTACGGCAATGCCACGAAAGAAGTCCATGAGAGTATTCTTCAAAAGTTCGTGACAGCCCGTGACACTTACAAAAAGCGTTGAGTCCGACCCAAAGCCAAGAGAACAGACCAGGGGTTAGAAATAAGTCAAGTAAAGATCGAAGTTGTTCTCTATCTGTAACAAGAATGAACTGCTGGACAGAGAGTTTTGAGCTGGGGCCTTGTAGTTTGTGAATTCCCTCTTTTAAACAGTTAATAAAACCACTATGTCTTTATAAACATTATGTGCCCTCGTATCAGAGCTTGGATCATCAACTAGAAGATCAACTACGTCGCTTTCCCTTCCCAAGGCCGGGGATTTGAGTGATTTATATTGTACTTGTACTTTCTACCCCGCGGCTTTCATATCAGACTCATAGTCACCAATACCCACCAGGTTAACACAATCGTACCTCTCTGTGCGGGGCGATTGATACGGACTTCACCGCCTTGACCAAACAGGCAACATCAGTAAGCCCAATTCACTGACCCGAATCGTATTTTACCCAAACTGTACACACAACTCACGTTGTATTTAACGACTGATAATCGAGGTCGAAGAACTACAATGGGCTGCACGGAACATTGCATTGGGCGGTTTATGTCTATGCCCAATGAAGTCCTGCGACTATTTGCCCAGGAAGTAGCCAATCTTGATCTAGCCTTATCTGAAGATCTCGACTATTATGTCGACCGATACGGGTATGAACGACGAGAGAAGCGCTACCGACCCCACAGAAGAGGACAACTCATAGTTGAAGGACAATATGCATTCGCACTCACTTGCAAGAAATTGCACGATATAACGATGCCAATCTTGTATACAAGAGTGAGCATAGATGCTTCTTTTGGGGGCCAAGAATGGGCATATCAGGAGAGTCTTTTCATACGGTCTCTGGAAGAAAATCCAGATCTTGGGCAACATATCAAGCAATTGCATATTAGAGATCCACAAAAGGATACACTGGCGCATATATGCAACTTACCCTGCTTGGAAAGATTATCGCTGGATATGGACTTTGGAAACCCAAGTTCTCTAGATTGCAGACTCTTATCAGTAAGCTCATTGCTTGAACACAACTAGGCAGTTCAGAATCGTCGCGTATACTGATCGCAAGTTGCTAGCAGAATAGAGGCACAGCAAATTTCGCAGAGCTCAAGTTCCAGAAGTTGCGTGCTAAGCCTGAACAAGTCCAACGGTTTCTCGAACAGCCACGGAACTTACGTTCATTCAATCTTTGCCATATGACCAGGCATGTTTATGGTTGGGATATCATGGAACCAGATACCGAGTATCGTTGGAGCCATGCCAAACTCACTGATGTTCTTATGCCGCAAAGGGACTCATTACGTATCCTGAAGCTTGGACGGTTGGGATACACCTTGGATCAAAACACATTCAAGGTATCCCTCTTCCCAGAATTGCATACCTTGTCGCTGTGCATCTCCTACGAACCGCCAACACTGGAGGCCTGTCGAAATTGGATAAGTCTGAACTTGAAAACGCTTATCCTGGATTTCCACAAAACTACTATGCAGCAAGGACCCCTGACGTATTTCGAAAACCCAGAGTCTGAGATGGCAATAAATGTGGCATCATGGGCTCGGAAGCTGAAGTCAGAAAATGGACTTGCATTGGAAAACATCGGTATTCAGGTTGGCACTGACGGTGAATATCCTTGGGACCCTGAAAAGGAAAGGTCATGTATGCATGATGTAGAGCATTATGGGAGGCAAAAAGAAGCTCTCTTGTTGGCTTTACGGAAAATGGAGGCTTGCGGATTTAGGACGTATTGGATTGGATTGAGTGGGGAGGAACATACGCCTGAGATGTTGGAGAACTATTGTGATACGTGAAGAATCATGCACGCTCGGAAGTGCGGAAGATAGATAGTCCGAGCTTGGTGTTTACATCTCAACACCAAGCTCCACATAGAATTGACCTATATGCCACTATAGAATACCTTCACTTGCCTGCTAGCTTCGCCAGCTCTGAGTGACGGTATCAAAGCTCTGAGTGACGGTATCAAATGGTAGCAATTGCTTACGATCAATAGCAGCTGACTACCCCGAATTAGCGCTATAACTAAATTTCAGCGACCTCTAAGTCCGCTAAGGCGCCTTACAGCCCTAGCACTACTACAATTGGCGCCTTTATAGCTGCTTTTACTAATATTCAAATCATTACAAATTACACCTAAATCGGCACTTATTGAATCTTTATATAAGGCCTTATTAATTATTATAATGCATCTGCATTCTATTATATTATACTATATCTTATGCTATATAGGTAGTTATAAAAGTAAAAAAAGGTAAAAGCTATTTTAACTTAATTTTATAATTTAAACCTATAACCTTTAGCGTTTTTTATACTCTTTTTCCTTCCCTATATATTAATACATTTTATA
>PVPY01000651.1:0-42152 GCA_002982035.1 Fusarium algeriense
GACTAAGGTAGCTGAAGAAAAAGATATATAAATGTCTGGTTCTTCTCACGATGTCGATCTCTTCAGTCGATCAAGGACAGCTTCAGCTTCAGCCTCAAAGCATCTCTAGGAGTTGCACCTTGCCAGCCCATCTTCCCCTTCATCCATACCTTCTTGGACTCTATCCCTTGTCACGATGCTTCTTCTACCACTCCTCTCAGCTATCACCCTCGCGGTAGCCAGTCCTATAGCTCTCGAAGACTATGTCAACTCTCTCGAAGACAGAGGTAAACATCACTCCACCTTAGTCCTCTCATAAAGCTCACAATTTCAGCTGTTGGTGTCACCACAACCGACTTCAGCAACTTCAAGTTCTACATCCAACACGGCGCCGCAGCATACTGCAACTCTGAAGCCGCAGCTGGTTCAAAGATCACCTGCTCCAATAATGGCTGTCCAACCGTTCAGTCCAACGGAGCTACCATCGTGACATCCTTTATGTAAGTCCCACCCTCCACAAACATACCATACTCTCACTTACACGGAAAAGCGGCTCCAAGACAGGTATCGGTGGCTACGTCTCGACAGACTCTGCCCGAAAGGAAATCGTCGTCTCGATCCGCGGAAGCAGCAATATTCGAAACTGGCTTACAAACCTCGATTTCGATCAGGACGACTGCAGTCTCGTCTCTGGCTGTGGTGTACACTCTGGATTCCAGAATGCTTGGAATGAGATCTCAGCTAAAGCAACTGCTGCTGTTGCCCAGGCTCGCAAGGCGAACCCTTCATTCAGGGTCATTGCCACAGGCCACTCCCTTGGTGGTGCTGTTGCCGTACTTGCTGGCGCAAACTTGAGAGTTGGTGGTACACCCGTGGACATCTACACCTATGGTGCCCCTCGAGTCGGAAATGCTCAGCTCTCAAACTTCATCTCGAACCAGGCTGGTGGAGAGTACCGCATTACACACGCTAAGGACCCTGTTCCTCGTCTTCCCCCTCTGATCTTCGGATACAGACACACATCTCCCGAGTTCTGGCTGTCCAATGGTGGTGGTGACAAGATTGACTACACCATCAGCGATGTCAAGGTCTGCGAGGGTGCTGCCAACCTTGGATGCAACGGTGGAACTCTTGGTTTGGACATCGCTGCTCATCTGCATTACTTCCAGGCAACTGACGCTTGTAACGCTGGCGGATTCTCTTGGAGACGATACAGAAGTGCTGAGGGCGAGGAGGTCGACAAGAGGGCTACCATGACTGACGCTGAGTTGGAGAAGAAGCTGAACTCATATGTCCAGATGGATAAGGAGTATGTGAAGACTCACCAGAACCGCTCGTAACGAGGGTATGATGTTTAATGGGAAATGATATGATTCATGACCACAACTAAAGTACATATGAAGTAAATAGGATATAAAACAACATATTCCATTGAGCCTAACTGAATCACAAATGTGCGCCATGCAATACCCTGCTGTTGACCCAGAGGCCACCCTGGATTGTTTCACAAACTCCTACACCAAATCGCCAAGCGCTGTAACATGTATGAGTTAATCATGAGATCCCTCAACCACCATGCCTTGAGCATTAGGAACACCAACAAGGATGACTCCACGAGGTACACGGACATCCTTGACTTTCATGCATCCAAAAACGTTGACCTCTCGGATCTTGGGACAGGATCGGAAGATTGACCCCAAGATGAAATCAGTCACCTCTTCACAAAAACTGATCTCCAGCTCTTTCAACTCTGGATATTGAAAATCCCCACTGAAGACCTCTTCGAAAGCCTCGCGTGAAATATGGCGACAAGCATGAATGTTGAGGTATCGGAGCTTGTCACCCGAATGAGCCATCAGAGCCTTGAAGCCCTCGCTGCAGAGTCCAATGCTATCGGGGTTCTGTCGAGGCTTACTCGCATCAACCTGTCGACATTTCTGCAAATCCACAAAATGTAGAGGAGGGTTGGCCCAGTTTGTGAACAGATCAACAAAGCCCTGGTCCGTCATGAACTCACTATCTGTGATTCGAAATTTAGTAAGGGAGCGACAGTGCTCATGGATGGCCTGCAACAACCCATCGTCAACTTCAGGAACAATCTTCAGAGACAGTGTCTTGAGATTGGCACCGATTTTTGAAATGACTTCGATGTAAGCGTCAGATTCAGTCTTATGCTGTAGTTGAAGTCCGAGATGCTCTAGACCGGTCAAATTTGCAATTGTTTTGACACCCTCGTTGGTAAGCTTTTGGTTGTTCTCAACCTTGAGTCGCTTTAGGTTGGGACAATGATCTCTCAGCATGGCTATGCTTTCATCGCCAAAGTGATTGTCTGTGTAATAGACTTGGATGCCCTTCAACTTTTCGCCCTTCTCCTGGATGAACTTATGCCACTTCTCGTCGCTCAAGAGGTTGGCTCCGTGGAGATAGAATGTTTCAAGATTGATATCACGGGATAACAGGTAATCCATGACCTCGTCCTTGAACTGGATACCGCACCGGATCTTGAGGTTTCGAAGTTGTGAAGCTGTCTGAAAGATGGAGATGTAATCTTGTTCACCAAGCTTTGCACCATCGTAGATGTGGAGGTTCTCGGTGCTTGGCTGAACAAAAAGAGGCAAAGTCTCTGGCTTGAGAAGTCGACGCTTGGAAAACATGCGCGCAATCTTGTCGATCAAATGATCAGGAAGGTCTCCAAGACTGTCAGCCAGATCGACATTCTTGGCCAGGGTCTGTACACATAGAGTAGCCAAGCTCTTGGTGCCAACATCGCCATCAAGAATTCGACTTTGAATGGCGCGACGTCTTCCAACAGGACCGGTACTAACCGGCTTCTTCGGCTTCTTCTTTTGGGCGCCCTGTCGTTCTTTGGCAATCTCTCTTCCGCAAGGAGAACAAAGAAGACCACCATTGGGACCAGCGACTGAGTAAGGTGTGACAGTGAATCGTTTCTCGCAAATTTCACAGTTCTCCATTTGTCCAGGCAGAGGACCAGAGTTCTGTTCAAAAAGTGCACGAGCAATTTCATCATCGGATAAGTCTGTTCGCTGCTTGCGCTTCTTGAAAGCTTTGCTCTCCTTGATCTTTGCGAGCTTCTTTTCTTCTTCTCGCTTGCGCTTTAGGGAAGCTTCGTCGTTGTCGTTGCGACTTGAACGTCGCGCGGATCTGGCACCTGCTGCAGAAGACTCGCCATTGCCATTCTCATCTTGGGCTGCATTCTCACTTGCAGCTTGTCGTCGGCGTGCTTCGGCATCTGAGCGGATCTGAGCAGCGGAAATGTTGTGTGACTGAAACAGTCAGTATGCTACAGCGACGTGCTGCTGTGCGTAACAGCTATCAGACTTACAGCAAGGAAATCAGTCAGTGCTGATTGACTATCGAGATGTTAGTATGAGTGACTTGGCTGGATATGGATTGTACTTACGGTCCATAAACAGCACGAACTGGCCGATTAGGTTGGTTTTGCTGACCGTTCTGACCGTTTTGCCCGTTCTGTCCAGATTGATCGTTTTGGCCTTGAGCATTCTGGTTGTTGCTCCTTGCCCGCGCCCTACATATGATAAGCTTATCGCCACTTTATGAGCATAGTAGAAACTTACATGATGGTAGAAATAGCGAGTGACCGAGAAAAAGAAAGATTTAAACAAGAAAAGGTTCCTCAAGCTTTGGCGACCACATGAAACTTACAAATAATAAAAGGGAGAGGGGAATGAAGCTTACAAAGGAGTTGGCGCAAAAAAAAAGGAATTCAAAGGCAGCTCGGGCAAGTGCAGCGCCGTGCAGTGGCGTTCCCGCTCTCTCCTGCGTTCACGAAATTGACACCGTGTCACGTGATAATAATGCCCCTTGGAGTGGCAAATCGGAGATCCTGGCATCAGGGTCTAGAAATAAACGGCAGCGGCAACTTTGCTGCCGTTTGCGATATTGAATACGGCGGGATTAGGATTATGCTATGAGACATGGTCTTAGAAGGAAATACCAAATGTATTGATCTTCAAAACCAAGCAGGTTTTGCTTAATAATGAGTTTGGAATGAGATCATAATCTATGATGCAAGTTATGGCGAATGGTTCTTGTAAGTGGGATTGACCAATCTTTTCTGTCTCCGATCCTGCCAGGAACGATGCACCCCAATCAGATCGACAATCAAGACCCCCTGGCCCCTGACACGTGCCTGCGCGCGTAGCGGGGTGCTCTTTCTGACACTGTGAATCGTGAATTTGGGGATCCAACGGGAAGCAACGCCCCTAAAAAAGGAGTTGGTGGCGATTTGCCTTTCACTTCTATCTGACTTTTTTCCTCGTCCTCACTCTTTCATTGTTCATCCGTCTGGTGCTATTTTCGTCCCATTGAACAAATTCTGTTAATAGCAGTCGTTTGTTAGTGGAATTGTTGTTTTGTTGTTGCCCGCAGTGAATCTGTTTCTATCATATTCACGGTCACTGTCCAACACTGCATTCACACCTGTGCCTGTGCATTAGTGAGCTGCCATCAGACAGGGGTTCAATTGCCGCCCTTTGCCTTCCACCAGGCTCCCATTCTTTGATCTTATTTTCCTGAAAGAAACACTGTCAAAAACTCTCCTTTTATTTTCATCGTGCTTTTGCACACTTAAGAGTCCCATTCGGAGGGCGATAAGCCGTCTCATCACATTCAAATCAGCAGAACACACTCCTAGACCACTGACATTATGCCTCGAGATCGCCCTTCCACCCGAGGTACGCCCATCACTGCTTCTACAGCAGATGGTAAGTTTGTGTTATTCAGTATATGGTTATTATTTTTTACTAATAACTTCTAGCTTCTAGGGATACATCTACTGCATCTACTCGGATGACCCGCTCAGCCAAGACTAGAAGTCAGGCTGCCTCATCGACATCGACTCCTATCCCAGCTGTAGATGTTGAGCAAGTTGCTCCCTCTGGGTCGCGTCCAAGGGGACGACCTAGGAAGAGTATTTCCGCAGTTGAGGCGTCACCTGTTGCCCAATCTCCTACTCCAGATATTACACTTCCAACTAAACGACGTGGCCGCCCAAGCAAAGCAACTGTCATTGAGAGCGAGTCCGTATCTTCAGTGCCTACGCCACTAGACCCAGATTCAGGCAGTGGTTATTCAACCCCTGCGTCTAGCAAAGTACCAACCCCCGCTGCCGTTGAACATGGCAAATCCACTATCTTTGAAGTTCAACTTCCAGCTCCTACCTCTCGTCCTGTTGACCGAGAACGAGGTCTGCGTAATAGCGCTTATGCTATGAACTCAAGGCCCAAGGGTAGGATGGTTATTGAAGACTCGGACGACGATGAGTTTGACTACAATTCTCGGGACGCTCAAGCAGCTCGTCGCCTCCAAGACGAAGAATTCAAGCAAGCCTCAACTAGTGCTTCATCACTTCCTCTACGAAGAAGTTCCCGACCTTCACTCTCTAGTAATTTTACCACTCCCGCTCAGACTTCATTCAAGCGAGAGCGAGCATCGACATTGACTGACTCTACCGCCAAGCGTGGACGCCCAGCGAAGAAGCCTAAAGTCATTGCCGACTCAGATGACCAGGACATTGACATGGATGCTGAGATTGCCCAAGGACTTGATTTGGATAGCGGTTCGTCATTAAGCTCGTATGAGGACGAATCTTTTGCCGATGATGATGCCAGCGAGAAAGAAGAAGTCGAATACATCTCTAGTGATGAGGAGGACGTTCCGATGGCCATGTCAAGCAAAGCGGCTGGAAAGCGACCTGCGCGTCCCATAGCACGTACAACATCCCGTGGCAAGGCAACTGCTACAAGGTCGGCCCCTTCTGCAACTGCAACCGCACAAGTTGAGAGCCCATCAGGTGACGAGCTTGATGCATTGGAAAACGCTCTCGGTGACGCCGAGTCTACAGATTTTGCAACCGACAACAACGATGGTTTTATCGGCTCGAGTACTAGTGATACCGAGGCAGATGCCAACGATGATATCGTGGCCATCACCCGGAACCGAAGAGCTTTCAGGAACCAGGGCATGAGCAGGCGTGCCATTAGAGAACGAGAACGTTTGGAACATCACCATCCTGAGATCAAAGATATGTGGGATGATCTGAAAAAGGAGCCAGTGATCAAGGCTGGGAAGGCTGAACAGCCACAAAGCATCTCACGCCAACTCAAGCCATTCCAACTTGAAGGTCTTGCTTGGATGATGGAGATGGAGAAGACGAAATACAAAGGTGGCCTTCTTGGCGATGAGATGGGCTTGGGCAAGACGATTCAGGCTGTGTCTCTCATCATGTCTGACTTCCGTGCGAAACAACCATCATTGGTCCTTGTGCCCCCTGTTGCGCTCATGCAATGGCAGCAAGAGATCAAGTCCTACACCGATGGCGCTTTGAATACTTTTGTTTTCCACGGCACAAACCAGAAAGCCAAGGGAATTACGGTGAGAGAACTCAAGAAATTTGACGTTATTATGATGTCGTACAACAGTCTCGAGTCAATGTATCGCAAACAGGAAAAGGGCTTCAAGCGCAAGGATGGTATTTACAAAGAGAAGAGTGCCATTCACTCGATCGATTTCCACCGAATTATTTTGGACGAAGCACACTGTATCAAGACAAGAACCACCATGACGGCCAAAGCATGCTTTGCTCTCAAGACTAACTTCCGATGGTGTCTGACTGGCACGCCTCTACAGAATCGAATTGGGGAGTTCTTCTCTCTAGTTCGTTTCCTTCAAGTCAATACCTTCGCCTCCTACCTCTGCAAGCAATGTCCTTGCTCTACACTTGAATGGTCAATGGACGAGCATAGTCGCTGCTCTGAGTGCAATCATCCGGGTGTGCAGCATGTTTCTGTCTTCAACCAAGAGCTTTTGAATCCTATTCAGAAATTTGGCAACAGAGGCCTAGGTAAAACCGCTCTTGATAACCTAAGATTGATGACAGACCGCATCATGCTGCGTCGTCTCAAGAAGGACCACACCAACTCTATGGAGCTTCCAGTCAAGGAGATCTACGTTGACCGACAATTTTTCGGAGAAGAGGAGAATGATTTTGCCAACAGCATCATGACGAATGGTCAGCGCAAGTTCGATACCTATGTCGCCCAGGGTGTTCTCTTGAACAATTACGCCAATATTTTTGGTCTCATCATGCAGATGAGACAAGTCGCCGACCACCCTGATCTGATCCTGAAGAAGAACGCTGAAGGGGGACAAAACGTACTCGTTTGTTGCATCTGCGATGAGCCTGCCGAAGATACGGTGCGCAGTAGGTGTAAGCATGACTTTTGCAGAGCCTGTGTCGCTAGTTACGTCCGCTCGACTGATGAGCCTGACTGCCCTCGTTGCCACATTCCCCTTTCGATCGATCTTGAGCAGCCGGAGATTGAGCAAGACGAGAATCTGGTCAAGAAAAACTCCATCATCAACCGAATCAAGATGGAGAACTGGACATCATCATCCAAGATTGAACTTCTTGTTCATGAGCTACACAAGCTTCGCTCTGACAACGCTTCACACAAGTCGATCATCTTTTCTCAGTTCACTACTATGCTACAGCTCATCGAGTGGCGTCTTCGCCGGGCTGGTATCACTACAGTCATGCTTGATGGTAGCATGACTCCCGCTCAACGACAGGCCTCGATTGAGCATTTCATGAACAACGTGGAC
The DNA here is from genome assembly GCA_002982035.1 of Fusarium algeriense. Classification (NCBI taxonomy): domain Eukaryota; kingdom Fungi; phylum Ascomycota; class Sordariomycetes; order Hypocreales; family Nectriaceae; genus Fusarium; species Fusarium algeriense. The sequence continues at coordinate 7,624 of PVPY01000651.1, forward strand.
GTTGAATGTTTTCTGGTTTCTCTCAAGGCTGGTGGTGTGGCGCTGAATCTCACTGAAGCCTCTCGAGTCTTCATTGTCGACCCGTAAGTTTTTTGAAGCGAGCCTTCTTATTTGATTCACTGCTAACGATTACATAGATGGTGGAACCCAGCTGCTGAGTGGCAGTCGGCTGACCGATGTCACCGCATTGGACAAACGCGACCCTGCACTATCACCCGCCTGTGTATTGAGGATTCGGTCGAAAGTCGAATGGTGTTGATTCAGGAGAAAAAGACTAACATGATTCACTCCACTGTCAACGCAGACGACAAGGCCATGGAATCGCTCACCCCTCAGGACATGCAATTCCTCTTCCGTGGTTCGTAGAGACCCGGAACTAATCACCATGCCATGCGTTCATCGTGGTACTTACAGCACTGAGCAAAGACGGCAAAAAGATCGGGCGCCCGCGAGGGTGAATGAATATGTACAGTATGGCACATAGGCCACCAATTAAGCAAGGAATAGGCATGGAGTTGGGAGTCGACACCAGCAGAGATGCTTTCTTTTAAGATACGAGCAATTCTATTTTGGTCTCAGAGATCAACCATGTGCACTATAGTGAACGAATAAAATTCTCTGAGAAACTTTGTGTGACCTTGTGACTTGAGAAGAATGCGGGCGTCGTTTCACAACATGTCTCACAAGGGATGTCTCAGAGAACGGGGTGCATGAGAATGGCAGTTCAGAAATTAATTGGTCTAATGTCTGTCTATCTAGCTCTTTTCTTATTTCCAAGTATTGACTATCAACTTTTATGTTGTTATTATGATCCGCCAAGATGAATCTCAAAACATACGGACAAGAGGGTTCTCCAAAGAGAATACGAAAGAAACATTTTGCTAGCCATTGAGGTGTAAAATCTGATCTAATGAAAATCATAGACCAAGAAGGGCCTTGGCACCAGGCTCGCTGCAGATGTAGATAACGTCGTGGGCGTTGGAGAAGCCGTTGAACTGAGTGGCAGAGCACTTTGTGTAAGCACCCATGTCCTCAAAGTACAGCCAGTCACCGACATCGAGAATAGAGTCGAAGCGAGTGCTCTCAGTGATGCGGTCGATGCCGTCGCAGGTGGGACCCCAGACGGAGTACTCGAAGCCCTCGCCCTCGGGAGTGGGATGGGCAGCGGCGGTCTCGAAGATGGTCTTTCCAGAGGCGCGGAGAACCTTTGCGATAGGCTGCTGATGGTCAAACATGATGTTTGAGAAGTTGCCGTAGACACCGTCGTTGACGTACAGCATGTAGCCCTTTCCATCGAGAGTAGGGTCCTCAACAGTTCGGCGAGCGATAATGTTGCAGGCGATGGTGAAGGCAGTTGCAACGTAGTATCGACCAGGCTCGGCGATAATCTCGATGTTGCTGTGAGGCGGGAAAAACTCGTCGAGGGCGCCACCAAGAACGGCAGCCATGGTCTCGAAGGTATCGCCGCTGAAACCACCACCAACGTCCAGGGTGCGCATGTTGAAACCGAATTCGTGGGCCTGCTGGAAGACGGTATGGGCGTCGCGAACGGCCTTGTAGAAGGCGAGAGGGTCGGAGGCACCAGATCCAACGTGGAAGCTGACGCCAACAACGTTGAGACTGAGTTCCTTGGCCAAAGCGAGGAGACCTTCAGTGGTGTCCATGGCGGCACCGAACTTCATGCTGAAGCGGCAAAGAGACTCGCTGTCGTCGGTCATGATGCGAAGGAAGAGCTCAGCTCCTGGGTAGAGCTTGGCGATCTTGTAGAGCTCATCGGCATTGTCAAAAGTCATCTGCTTGACGCCCACAGACTTGACGTATCGGACATACGAATTGGTCTTGCAGGGTTGGGCGTAGATGATGCGGTCGGGGCTGAGGCCTGCGGACAGGACCTGCTCAATCTCGGTCTTGGAGGCACAATCGAAGCCGGTTCCGAGCTCAGAGAGAAGCTTGATGATCTGAGGATCGGGGTTGCACTTGACGGCTTGTTTGTGTTAGTTTGTGTTACAGCGAATATCAAGATCTGTACTCACCATAGAAGGGCCGGACTCGAGGGAGATTCTTCTTCCAGCGAAGATGCTGGCGATAGACCTCTCCGAGGTCAGCAACGAAGAAAGTATCTTCGTCGCCAGGATCACACATCTCATGATCAATGGCCTCCACACGCTGGTGGAGAGCCTGACCGATGAGTTGCTTTGGAGTAATCACGCCATATTGCTCAAGAGGCTCCTGAAGTAGGGGTTTCTTTAATGCGATATGAGGGTGATTGACATTATGATTGTAGGTGTCGAGGACAGCCGTTGCCATAACCATATCCCAAACGTTACAGGGTTTGTTGGGAATTGAGAGGGATTTAAGTCCGTGGACTGAATACGAGACTTGCAGAGAAGTAGAAGTGATAAGAGTAAAGCTTGAACGAATGGGTTCAGCTGGTGTTAGGGCGGTCGAGAGCGGTAGCAGACTGATCCCTCAGTGGACTGGCGAGGCCTCCTCGACTCTTCCTCGGCGAGAGGAAGAACCTCCTTGTACCTCCTATGCGGCAGCTGACGGGTGTCGAAGAACGACGGGGGAGTATAATCGGATCGATAGTCGTGCAAGACGAAAAGATCGAGGAGTTGTTTATCGTCGAGCAGCAATGGCAGCGGGAGGGGGGATCGCGTTGATGATATGAGAGGGCTTGCAGAGGCTGAAATCTTTGTCACTGACGAAGCTCACGGCCGGAGGAGCCGTGGTGAAGGCGGTGCCTTTTAGAGACCAAAGGCGGGTCGATTTGAGGAGAGTTTGAGCAGTTTTAAATGCTCAAAGTTGGAAGTTTGTTGATAACGGTTTGTATCAACGGTGGCGCTGAAGCAGTTGGAGAGTATAAAATGTCGTGATAAACTTGACAAGTTGTCGAAAAGGAGAGAAGAAGCGATAATCGAGGGGGGGATGGGGCCCTTTTTATCTAGTCCGTTCAAGTCTTGTCCCAAGATAGAAAAAAGAGGTTGATAGATTTAGTCTGGGCTATGCTGATTCGCTCTAAATGTGGAGGTGGTTGCAGGTTACAATTGCATTTCCAGGTCCAAAGAGTTCCAGGTCCAGGTCCAGCCAGGTCCAAGCCAGGTTCAAGAATGGAGAGAGAAATTTTTACCCTCCACTGTGACGTTGACAAGAGGGGCACCTCAGTGAACTATGTACGTACCGACTACTTACAGGGGATATTGAGAATTTGGTGGCGCAGTAGAAGAATCGTGCCTGATGATCATTGTATAAAATACCTAAACTCACTATACAATTACTATCGAGAGCCAATGTTGCAGACTCTTGTCAAAATGACAACTATCAGTGGCATGACCTCGTAATTATCTCCAAAACCGTGCAAATACAACTGCAACTGGCGGTGATGAACCATCTCGATTTTAAATGCGACCTATAACCCCGCGCTAAACCCAAAAGCCCAACCCACGGTAGAATATCCCATTGGTCTCACACACTTCCAGAGTCTCGGGAACCCCAAAAATATGAGACACCACACGTTGAAAAATATGCAAAAATATGTACCGATACATGCAGACAGACAGACCCGTACGGGCATGTGCAGAAGCTCGTTTCATTCCGGGTCTTTTCGAAGGTTTCTTGACCGACAGAGTCACAGCGTCATATCCAAGGCACTTTAGCATAAAGACCCAATAATTCCCTCAGTAAACAAACAAGCACAAGACCAACTTGACCGCGTAAGGCTGGAGCTTATTCCGCGGTCAGGCACCCCCATTGACCAACCCCTGGATATCATTGTCCATCGTCATATTCTCCATTAAAGGCCAGCTTTTTAATGCCTCTCTTGTATTTCATCGTATACGATTAGACGAATCGGCATATTCTTCCGTCTGAGAGTGGCAATCACACAACATACATAGGCTGCCTCTCACGGTACTTCGTAACATATCACATGCATGTACTCTGCTCTTTAGTCCAGTAAATCCATCGCTCAAGGACTCTGGCTCTGATAGAACGAGCTACCTCCTCTTTTCCTCCATCACACCGACTCCCTTCATCTACATATCTCCCCAATCTCCAATCATAGAACTACTCGTACTTGGTGCTTTCGCTCCGCAGCCTCGAGGTTTCCACAACAGATGCCAAGATGAAAGTAGCTTCCAGAAATCAAGATAGATAGAAAGGAAAAGAAGGGCTGTATCTGCTCTTGCGTTGCTCTGTGGTCTCTGTACCATTGGATAGGTAAAGAGATGTATCGTATCTGAACGCGTAACGAGGGACAAAATCCTCGTGTTCACATATGGAAAGTTTCGCTGCGAGGCAACGTGAGGAGGGTTATTTATGTTTTGTTCATCTGTGTAATTTACACTTCATCGTACACGCCATCATGCAGCTATGGCTGCTGCTGTCTCATTGCTCATCCAACCTTTCAGCATGCTGATGCTTCCAACTCTAAGGTCGTCATTAGCTTCATAATCATTTTCTCTTTTTACTCGGCGCCCTTGACGTCCATTTCACGGATCTGCCATTCGCCGTCAACCCAGGACTGCTTCTCTCCAAGGAAAGCAATTCTGCCTTCGCCCTTGGCCAGTCCATCAACGAGGTAGCGCTGTGCCACCTCCCGCACTTGATCCTTGGTAACATCGAGAAGCTGCTCACGCTTCTTCTGCTTCATCTCTTCAGTGATACCTGAGAGGAATCGACCCATACCCTCTTGGTTAACAGACTTGGGCGCGTCAACTCCCTGGAACACAGAAATCTTGGCCTCCTCGAGGTCACGATCCGACCACTTCTTGTCAACGGCCCACTGTCCAGCACCGTGCATGATGCTAAGTGTGTTTTGGGGGTTGGGGTCACGGTAAGAGTAGAAGCCGAAAACGCCGTCAAGAGGTCGAGAGTAAGCACCTCCACCATACGCGCCACCCTTCTCACGGATCTCGTGATGCAGGTGCTTATGTGTAAGGAGCTGTGACAGAATTTGGAGAGGTGCACCCTCCGCTGCTGTATACGATGTGGTTGGTACTGACAAACCACCATAGTAGACTTGGTAAGGGAGAGGATAAAAGGTCTTGCTATCCTTGGGAAGTTGTCGGGGAGAGGGGTTCTTCAAGTCAAGAGGGCCGCGGGAAAGGTTGCCCACGAACTTTTGTAGAGAAGCGCCGTTTTCTGCGACACTTTCGGAACCACAGGTAATCGCAGTGTGGAGGTTTCCGCCAGCAAGCGCAATACTCTGGATCTGCTTCAGCTTTGAGATAACATCCTCCAGCTTATCCGTCTCAGGTCGGCTGGCTAGCGAAGTCACCAGCTGGACCTGTGACAGCCCGGAAACTTGCTGTCGAAGCCATGCTGAACGAGTAAGACCAGATTCAGCACTACCCATCGCAAATCGATGACCAGTAGATGCAATATCATTCACAACACCGTCAGCAGATGCCTGAAGCAACTGTCGAATTCTGAGAGCGGCCTCAGGGCTGTCAAAGTCGGTTTCCAAAACAAGCTTCTGGATGATATCGAACATGACGGGGACGTTGCGATCCAACGCCATACCGGTGAAGATGATACCTTCACTGGCAGCGTGGAAATCGGTAGGAGATGGTGTGCAGTGATAACCAACTGAAACACCACCAGTTTTGAGCTTGATCAAGTCTTCAAGCTGTTCCATATTCAAGTCCTTAGTACCAAGACGCATGATGCTGTCAGTGAACAAGGGAACCAGCTCGCGAAGCTCATCTGGCAAGTTCTCCAATGTGTTGATAGCACGGAAGTAAGTCAAGCCGTTTGTAGGAGCTTCATGCCACTGGATCTTGGTTCCGTTGGCATTCTCATCTCGTACAACGACCGGTTCCTTGCTTCGGGGGATATCCTTGACATGGACAGTGGGCAGGCAGCTAAGATCCTCGGTATTGGTCTTGTTCTGCTCGACCAGTAGTTCCTGCTCTTGCTTTTCGAAATGCTTTCGGGCCTTCTCTTCGCTACCAGCTTCCTTAATTGCAGCCTGGATTCTGGTCGATAGCCTCTCTTGCTCCTCCTTGGCCAGGTCCTCGCCATAGGTAGTTGAAGGGGCCATGGTGAAAGTCAATGTGTTGTCATTGAGCAGATACTTGTCAATAAGACCCTCCAGGTAGTTGCCCTCGGCCATCTTGGCTTGGAAACCATTGATAGTGTCGTTCCAAGCCAATGAGTCAAAGGGATCCACGCCGTTGAACCACTTGGGCTTCAGACGGTTCAACATGGAAAATCCAAAGTTGGCAGTCTTATGCTTGAGTGACAACTCCAGCTGGTGAAGAGAACCATCGATCTTGGTCTTGTCGAAGCCCCTCTCTCGTACTTCTCTCAGGATCTGTTGAATCTTTTCCTTCAGCTTGGGAACGTCGGCCTCCTGGACACCAGTAAGACCGATAGAGAAGACTCCCTTCGTAGCAGAACTGTCATATCCGGCGTTGGGACTCCAGTCAGCGCCCATACCAGCCTCAACAAGACCTCGGTATAGAGGAGAACCATAACCATCCATCAACAGGGTTGAGAGAAGGGCCAGAGAGAAAGACTCAAGAACATCTGTGGTGTCACCCATGATCCATGACACCGAAGTCTTGTACTGACGATCGGGATCGACAAGAGGATCCAGAGGTCCGTAGAGTGTAACTTCCTTGGGTCCGCTCAGTGTAATTGGTTGGTGGATCTGCTTGTCACCCTGAATCCTCTCGAAAGCTTCGAGCTGAGCACCGACTTGCTTCAAGTGATCGATCAGGGGCATATCACCATAAGTGAAGACCTTGGCGTTGCTTGGGTGGTAGTGTTCGGCGTGGAACTTTCGGAGCTGCTCGTATGTGAGATCGGTGATCTTTTGAGGGTCGCCACCGGAGTTGTTGATATCTGGAAAGATATGGTCCTGGAAGCGGATGTAGTAGAGATAACCGGCATCCGACATTTGGCCCTTCATTTCGTTATAAACAACACCCTTGAACACTAATTTCTTGCTCGCCTCATCCTCAGCAAGAGGGTTCTCGGGACCAATTCGCCAGCCCTCCTGGGTAAAGTCGGACTTCTTGAGCAGCGGGTGCAAAGTTGAGTCAAGGTACACGGACATGAGGTTCTTGAAATCCTGCGCGTTGGTTGTCGCAAAGGGGTAGAAAGTATGATCTGATGCTGTAAACGCGTTCATGAAGTTCGATAGTGTTCGCGGAAGCATCTTGAAGAACGGGTCACGAATGGGATATCTATAGACAGTCAGCATTCCCTGCTTTCATGTCTATATCAAGACGAGCCGTACTTTTCGCTACCACATAGTGTCGTGTGCTCTAGAATATGAGGAATACCGGTATCATCCGGAGGGTTCGTCTTGAAGCCGATCGAGAAGACATTGTTGCTGTCGTCACGGGCAATATGAAGGTAATCGGCGCCTGTCTTGTCATGCTGCAGGTGTAAAGCCGTCAACTCAAGCTCAGGAACATGCTTGGATCGAACAAGGGTGAAGCCATGAAGCTTCTCGCCGGGCTTAGGAAATTGTGAAAGCTCCATGACGGCTTTTCGAGCGCCAGCGGCGGCGTTACGAAGCATTGTAGGAGAGAGATGTGAGAAACAAATAAAAGATTAATAATACAATAAACTCTAAGAAATAGTGTACAATCGCGGATATGCGAAACTATATGACAAGATTAAAATTGTCGTCAAAGAGTTACCGGAGATTTTGATGCATGTAATGACGCCGGAACGATTCGCCGCCCCGAAAAAGTGGAAGGGTCTGCTTTGTAACCCCAGCAGTATCCCCATGGAATGGCCGGGTCCCAGCCCACGTCAGTGCCAAGGATATGCCGTAATTGTGGGTGGCTAGCGGACACCACTCAGTGAGAGGCCACTGTGGGATAGCGCCGAAGGTCCCTAAAGTCCAATTAGTGCGAGTTGAGGTACTAACTAGATATCACCTAATTGGCTACCAAAAGCTGCTAGCACTTTAGCAATAATCAACAGAGTCACCACAAAGGTCCATGGCAAAACCTATCCATGTCTCAAACCTCCATGAGCCCTCCATCCTGTCACATCTTATCGGCTGTATTCTTCGATGACCAACAGACCCTAGCTTCTACGCTGTGCGCTCCCAGAATCATCATAGGTCGCACTACCGTCGTTGCTCCGCGTTGGTGTTCATTGCTATTATCATACGCACAAAACCCGTCGAGGTACGAAGATATTGCCTCCTCAACCACTCAACGTGCCTCTGCGCTGCAAGTGCATTACTGGGGACAATTCATGCGTGAGCCCGACTAACAGTATCTTCTCGCATCTCAGCCGATACCGGATAGTGTTTTGAGTATCGTTTTCTCATCATTACAACTTCAACCCCTCATCTGGCGACAAGTCATCCCACCTACGATTAACGACGATACATCCCGCTTCGATGCCCCCGGCCTTTCCTGACCTCGTGATCCCCGCCTGAACGATTGTCGTCTACCTTGGGACATCGTAACTTAGTCGGCGATGCCTGCCAGTCAGGTGGATGCTCCTGTAGCCAACGGGCACGACGGACACGCTCATTCGCCAACCAAGAAAGCTAAAGGCAAGAAAGGCATGGATAATAATGAAGCGTCGCGTCTGCTCCATGCGCGGATTTCCCAGCTGGAGCAGGATACCGCGGCGGACAAGGAACAAGAGCTGGAGATTGGTGCGTCACGCCCTCGTCCTCTGCAAACGGCAGCCTCCCATGGATTCGGAACGATAATGCTGATACGTGGACGGTACAGAACGTGAAGTTAAGAGGGCGAATAGGGACCTGCTTCAACAGGTCTCTAAGATGGATAACATGCAGAAAATCGACCACCTCACCAAGCGGTCTAGTGAACTCTTGGCTGATATGCGACGACTGGAGCGTGAAAATCAGAAGAACAAGCGACGCGGGGACAACTTACAGAAGGAGAGAGATGCTAGCCGCAGCGAACTTAGTAAGACCGTGGGCCTGAAGGAGAAGCTGGAAAAGTTGTGTCGCGAACTTCAGCGGGATAACAATAAGATGAAGGTTCGTTTGAGACCACGGGGCCAGAGGCATTGGCTAACTTGAGTGCTAGAATGAGAACAAGGAGCTTCAGACGACTCAGAAACGGAACAATGCTCATTGGGACGAGAAGTATGCCACTCTATTAACGAAACTTGACGGGTATCAGGAGGAAAAAGATACTCCCAAGAAACAAGTCGTAGATATGGAAGTGGATGAGCTGTGAGTTGGACAATTCTACCACAGAGAAAGCCACTAACCTCGCGTACAGTTTCCGAATCCGCTTCAAGTCTTTCATCGAGCAATACGAGTTACGAGAGTTGCATTTCCACTCTTTAATGCGGACCAAAGAACTCGAGGTACAATACCATATGGCGCGATACGAACGAGAGAAGAAGAATGCCGAAGGGGAATCAACCAAGGCCCGACACCTTCAAGCGCAAGTACAAGCGTTCACCAAGACAGAAACTGAGCTTAGGAACCAGCTCAATGTTTACGTGGATAAGTTTAAGCAGGTGGGTGGACTCGGTTAAGATAGTTCGGCATGTTGACTAATGGCACAGCAGGTGGAGGACACCTTGAACAACAGCAACGATCTGTTTCTATCTTTCCGCAAAGAAATGGAAGATATGTCTAAGAAGGGGAAGCGATTAGAGAAAGAGAACGAAGCCCTGAAGCGCCAAAAGGAGGCGACAGCTGCCAACATCATCCGCATGGCTGAAGAGCGACAGGATTGGAAGAGGAAGACCGAAACTGCCGAGAAGAAAACCGAGAAACTCATGAGCATCATCCAGCAGATGCAACAACAGGGGCGCAAGGTACCACCCGGCATGGCCAACACTGTCGAAAGCTGTTACTCCGATAGTCACGGAGGAAACGAGGGCGACGAGAGTGACTACTCCGACGAAGAAGGCGAGGAAGAAGAACTTAGCGAGTTCGACGACGATACAGAGGAGGAACCGCAAGGCAATGAGCAAGGAACGCCAGTGGCATATGGTCCTGAGCGTCCTCCTCAACCGGTCCCTTCGGCCGCAACAAACGGGCACTAGGAGGTTACTCAGGAGGGGGCTCAGACTAAAGCCAAAGCCAAAACAAACTCTCCCCAGGACTCAACAGAGGTCGTCTCTGTGGAGCCCAAATTTATCCTATCTAGATGGCAAGAAACGTGGGGAGTACTAGCTTTTGGAGCGTGGCGATGATTTCCTACGCACCGAAGAGTAAGGGTCTTGTGGAGTTGGCTACTGGTTGGGCTACTTGCTAGAGATGCTTTTTTGTTGCTGTTTGTAGTTCATGCTTCGCTGTTGCGTGTAAGATGTATTGTCGTCGTAGCTTGTGGATTATTCGAGCATTCATGCCTCGCTCTACTTGATTTTCTTCTTTGGTGTGAGACATGTGAAGTATGCAACAATTGCACATGAACCTCTGCGGTTACAACAGTAGAATTAACTAATTAATGACGTTGAAGAGTATTACATTTCGTGCTGTTTTACTAGAGTGCATCTACCGTGTCCAATTGTATTACCACATCGGGATATCGGGGAATATCACCGCCGACGTCGTTAGGCCAGATCTTCCATCCCACTTTGATAAGCCGCGCAACGGGGACGCATTCGCTTCGCTCTTACAACTACAACCCCAGGTTTCCGGTTCATCAACAGCACCGCAACCATGGATTTCCTTCAGGTATGTCAATGTCCCTCATATTCTGGTCACAATCAGATACTCTAGGCCATTCAATGGATGCTAACTTCAACAGCGCCTCGCGCGCTTCCTCGACCGCCCGCTCTTCCCATGGAAGAAGCTCATCATGGGCTTCTCTGTAGGCCAATACCTCTTCGAAACGTTCCTCACTCTCCGTCAATACCGCGTTCTTCAGAAAACCAGTCCGCCCGCCGTCCTCTCCAAGGAAGTCTCCCAGGAAGTATTCGACAAGTCTCAAGCCTATGGTCGCGCCAAGGCAAAGTTTGAAATCATCAGCGGTCTCTACTCTCAGGTTCAGAATCTCGCGTTCATGCACTTCGATGTTCTTCCCAAACTGTGGTCCTGGACTGGTGATCTTCTGCTGAAATGGGCTCCTACGCGCTTCACTGGAGAAATTAGCCATACTATCGTCTTCGTCTTGACCTTCGCCGTTATCAGTCAGCTTCTTCGTCTTCCTTCTTCCATTTATCAGACTTTCGTCCTTGAGGAGAAGTTTGGTTTCAATAAGCAGACACCTAAGCTCTTCGTTACCGATCTTGTCAAGACTCAAGCTCTCACTTTCGTCCTCGCGCCTCCTTTCCTCGCCGGTTTCCTCAAGATCATCCAGAAGACTGGTAACCAGTTCTTCTACTACCTGTGGCTCTTTGTCATTGCTCTCCAGGTCTTCATGATCACGATCTACCCTGTTGCTATCCTGCCCCTGTTCAACAAGCTGTCTCCTCTCGAGGATGGTGAGCTCAAGACCAAGGTTGAAGCTCTCGCTGCTAGCCTCAAGTTCCCTCTCCACGAGCTCTACGTCATTGATGGAAGCAAGCGAAGCGCCCACTCCAACGCCTATTTCTTTGGTCTCCCCTGGAAGAAGCACATTGTCATATACGATACTCTTATCGAGAAAAGCGAGCCTGATGAGGTTGTTGCTGTTCTTGCTCACGAATTGGGTCACTGGAAGCTTGGTCACACGACCAGCCTCTTCGGTATCTCTCAGGTAAGCACATGGATCTACCATCAAAATATTACTGAAATTAACTTAAAAATAGGCTCACTCGTTCTATATCTTCCTCCTCTTCTCGGTCTTCATCAACAACCACTCTCTGTACTCATCTTTCGGTTTCCTCAAGCAGTATCCCATCATCATTGGCTTCATCCTCTTCTCTGATGCCCTTGCTCCTATGGATCTCGTGATTAACCTGCTTATGCATATCGTCAGCCGCAAGTTTGAGTTCCAGGCCGATGCCTTCGCCAAGCAGCTTGGTTACCCCGAGCAGCTCGCCCGCTCTCTCCTCAAGCTCCAGATCCAGAACCTCAGCACCATGGACGCCGATTGGATGTACGCTAGCTACCACTTCTCTCACCCCCATCTGTCTGAGCGTCTCAAGGCCCTTGGCTGGAAGGGATCTGAGGGCGTTACCGAGGGCGTCCCTGACAAGTCCATCGGCGAGAAGGAGGGTGTTGTCAAAGCCAGTGGACGTGATGAGCTGTAAACACGCACAACGGATAAAAAGGATCCATTTAGATTATATCTGATATGATTTTCTTCAGTATTCTCAGGGGGTGATCAGAATAGGAAAACGGCCGGTATGAGCCATCTAGAAAGGAATTGGCCACCTTTAGACACGTATAGATCCAGGCTCAACTGTACAATACAACAGATTTTTTTTATTTATCTTATCTATTCATAGCATTGCTACCGATATGCTCTTGATGTACCCAGAGTCTACCTGTGCGCCATCTACATTTTACTTTTTCTTGTTCATTTAATCATCAGACTCGTCTGAATCATAGGATCCCTCCGAGCCTTCCAACTCTTCATCATCCTCAGATGACTCTTCCTCTTCGCCTTCTTCGGGCTTCAGACCGTAATCATCGTGGAAGTAGCTAAGCTCATGAGTCTGGACCTTGTAGCCCATACCCTTGAACGCTGTCTCCATACCCTGTAAATTGTTAGCAATGACCGGAGTAAATAGGAGGGGAAACAAACCTCTTGCATGATCTTGGCGGCAGTAACGACAATATTGCTCTTACCAGGTTCAAAGCATGATAGGACAGTTTCACGAAGAGCAGTCTTGATCTCATCCTCGGTAACAGCTCGCACACGTCGCAGGACCTCCTTGCTCCAGTCGTGAGGCAAGCCACGCACAACACCCTGGACAAAGTTTTGCTGGGCAGCGCTAGGCATAGTGGATTGTTCATCGGCGAACATGACGACGATCTGGCTAATGGTTCCCTCGAGTAAGTGGCGATCAATCTCGACTTCACCGTTGGCAATCTTGCTGATGGCCTCTTTGGATGCCTTAATAGCCTTGTAGGCATCGGGTGAGCGGTAGACGTGGTATGAGATGATACCAGAGTTGATGTCCCGAGAGAAGTAGACACCGTAAGCATATCCAGCACCTCGAACAGCATTCCAGAGAGGGCCCTCAGCGGCTTCAAGATAGCCAATAGCGACCATAATAGAGGCAAGACGAGGATCATCGAATGAGGCCAGGCCTTGGGCTGTTGAGACTGAGTAGGAACTCTCCAGCGTAGTCATAGGCACTATGATAGCGCCGACTGATCCAGGGTTGCGACCCTCTTCATTGAGCAGACTCACAGGCTTAGGGATCTCAACCATGTTCTCGGCAACAGTCAGTGACTTGGAAAGTGTGTCCCAAGTAGTTAAGGGGTCCGGAAGGGTTTCAAGGTTCGCCGTGACGAGGAATCGGAGGTTCTGGAAAGTGAAGAGAGAGTCTCGAATTGTGTTGAACCAACCAACAACCTTCTCGGGTTCCTTCTCGAGAAGCTTCTTGAGTCTCTTCAGATACACCGCGCGAACAAGTACGCGCTTAGCCACAGCCAGAGAGGACTTTTCCATATGAATAGAAGCGCTAACCTCACTGGCCATAGCCTTACCATCACGCTTTGACTCAGGGATGTCAGCCAGAGCCTTGGTGACGCTGGCCTTGAGTCGCTGGGGGTCAAAGATGGAGTCGAACATCAAGGTACGAATCCACTCCACAGCTGCAGCGTACTTCTCAGGCTCAACCTGGAACGAGATCATTATTCCATCAGGGTCGCTGAGGTAGCGAGCAGAGTGAAGGGAGTAGCTGATAGTGTCTCGCTCAAGTTCCATGACAACCTGCTCAAAGCCGACCTGCTTTCCATCACGCATGATATGTGTGTTGAAGAAGTTGTCGCTGAAGGTTGGCATCAAGGGCTTGAGCTCATTGGGAACTTGAGACGTGCCGATATGGATAGTGATATGAACAAAATTGGTGGGTACATCCTCAAATTGGATGAAGAGAGGAAGCTTGCCTTGAGTTGTGCCATCAATAAGCTTCTGTGCCGATCCACTACCCAGGCCAACTGCACGAGCGTGTCCCGAACGAGCAGTATCAGATTCGATGAAGTGGATAGAATCCGTTCCAGGAACGCTCCAGCGATCGACAACAGAGGCGGGAATAGGCTCATCATTCTTCTTCTTGGCATCTTCGAGACGCTTGGCAAGCTTCTCGAGACCTTCAGGGCCCAAATCCTCCTTTCGCTTGGCAATTCGAGCTTCTTCATCCTTCTTCATTTTGGTGGCCAAATCATGGGAAGGCGTGCCGAGAATTGAGATGTGAGGAGCATCAGCCATCCACTTGCTGAGGAAGTCTCGCCACTGTTGGTCTGTCCACTTCTCCAGGACATCGTACTCTTCCAAATCCTTCAGATCATTGAGAGTCGAACCATCTCGCTTGCCGAAGAGGTAGTCGGTGATAATATTCGTAGCATAGAAGGACTCGGACGTCTCAGCATGGTACTTGACTTGGCGCCTCTCACGACGAATACACTCTCTCATGTAATCCATGTCGATAGGCTTCGAGGCAACTTCCTTGAGCAACTCGAATAGTCGTTTCTCAACAAATTCGAGCTTCTCAGTGGCGACGCCTGTAGGCTGCAGCCAGATGACCATGTCGGGTCGAGGATCAGTCCAGTAAGAGACCGAACTAGCGAGCTCCTCCTTTTCGACCATGACATTCTCAAGAATGGAAACAGAAGAACCACAGAGGTAAGTGAGGAGCACATTAAGGGCAGACGATTGGATAAGGTCGTTGCAGTTAGGTCCGAAGAAGCTAACGAGAACCTCTCCAACCGACTCATCTTCCTCTGGGAATTCAACGGTCACAATCTGTGTCTCATTGATCTTGGGGGGCTGGGCCGAATCGATCCAAGGCCTGTAACTAGTTAACAAAGCACCATTTCACAATTGTTTTACAACTAACCTCTTGAATGGGGTGTCAAGGGAGGGAATGTCGTCCTTGATAGACTCTTCAAAGTTTTCGAGGATCTGTAGAAGCTCATCTTGATTGACCTCGCCAACAAGAACCAAGCAAAGGTTTCGGGGTTGGTACATATCGCGGTGGAACTGACGAATACGCTCAGGGGCAAGAACTCGAAGAGCATCGGTCATGCCGCCAGTCTCGTATCGGAATCCAACGTTTTCGGGATAGAGGAGACGGCGGGCCTTGATGTCCATAAGTTCAGAGCTTCGGAATTGCACAGCTTGCATCTCAGAGTAGACAACACCAGCATCATTGCCTTCGCCATCAATGTGCCAGACCTCGGTCACGATGCTTTCATCCGTGATAGTGGGCAAGATAACATGCTCGAGGTAGACGGGAAGAACTTGAGCGAAACCATCCCAGCCAGCGGTTTCAAGGGTATAAGCCGTATGGTCGGTAGCAGTCCAGGCGTTTGTGTGAGAGTAGGCTCGGGAAGAGAGCTTGTCAAGAAGGCCCTTGTACTGATAGCTTTTTGAACCCATAAAAATGAGATGCTCAAGAGTATGGGGAGCGCCTGAATCGTCAAAGATCTCAGTGGCTAGAGTGAAGTAGCCATTGAGCTTAGGACCCTTGCGGTCAGCGACAACAACCTGCATTCCACTACGGTCTGATACATATTGAGTGATTGTGCAGGGCGCATAGTCCGTCTTGAAGCTTTGTATCTTGCGGAAGTGCGACTTTGAAGTTTCTGGTGACATCTTGAAGAGTTTGAGGCCTATGAGGCTCCAAAAAGAACTTGTTAAGTTAGCAAATTGTTTATATATGTAAATTGGACGGAAGTCGAGGAGAATGAAGAATAATAGTGAGCTTATACTAAGAGCACATGATGATTCAGTGATTAACAGGACATATAAGAATGTGAAGGTTGAAGAAAGGAGAATTGGGTCGTTGGCGATCATTCAAGTCAGTAGGTAAGATAGTGGCCGGTGATTGAGTTTTGACCAAAATGGCAACTGTCACAACGAGAAGAAGATATGACTGACTCAATACTGGTAGCCGTAAGAGAAACATTTGACATGACTGTGTAGACGATAATACTGAGCAGGGCGACTACCACTGCAACAACATATCGTGAATGGGAGTTTTTGGGTAACATCACGACTGTAAAAGTACTTGGCGATGGTCTTTATTTCCCAAGTGAGGAAAAGGAGCAGCTTGCAGCTATTCAGAGTTTAACTCGGACTGTATCCAGCTGAAAAGAAGAAGCGAGAATTCAAACAACTTCTTTCAGAGGAACAGGCAGAGTTATGCTGATATACGAATTCTCGTGGATAGCTGTTACATGGCAGCGTAGAGAAACAAGACCCCGCCATGAAGAAAGACCACTGATTGAGAAGAAAGAAGGTTGAAGGAGAAGGCAGACAAGGCAGAAACCCACCAAAATACGTGACACGCAATGCAGACAGTACCTGATCACAAGGAAAATACTTTTACTCACCTTCAAAGATTCGTTGCGTAAGTACCGTAAGATAAGGCTGTAGGTTGCTACGAGTGAGAAAGGCGAGGAAGAGGGGTCCAATCAATTACTGAGAATGGGCCTGACGAGAAAAATTACCCCGCTATCAAGGTATCACTTAGTGTAATTGGTAACATCGATACGACAGAAGATCCTGAAAAAGAGAGAACACGAGAGGTTTTATAGAGAAGAACCATTGGAGTATAAGGTAGAAAATTTGAGCAAACATTTTGTTGAATGGCAGCAACCAACATTGTTAGGTTCATTGTTTCTCCCTGCATCAATCACAAGCATGAATTAACGGCCTAGGCATCTATCCGGGTATAGCCTCCTCGTTATTTTAGCTATCGGCATTCTCAACTTCGGCAGGCACGGTCCTTGTCTTTCCAATCATGACCCAAAGAACAATACAATCCAAAGGTGAGCGCTCATGAACAATCCATAGAGGTGGCTTGTGCTCGCCATTGATTGGTCGTACTGCCGCTAAACGCACTGGCCAAGGTTCAGCCGCTCAGTGCTTAGTTTCAGTGGCCCTTGGGGTCTTGGAGTAGGGAGCGAAAATAAACTAATTAAAGAGCCTACTAAGTTCATTCTAAACTTGCCTAAATATTTTTGTCACTTACGATCTGAGATCCTAAGCTTTCTGCCATCCCCTAGAATGGGAAGGTGGCAGGTGCACCCACCACAGAGGGAAGCTGCAGTGCTGTCATGACGGCACTGGAAAGTTGCCAGCTTGTGGCTGATTCTCGACTGTAACTTGCGACAAACACCAACAGCTCATGACAAGAGCTTACAACCAGCCATGCGAATATTGATGTTGAACCTTGAAATTTGAGCTATCCAATTATTATTTGAGTTTCACAAGTGCGACATATCACAATCAAGCTCCACGAACAGCTCAGCAGACGTCGTGCTAAACCTACGATACACGCATAGCTTCACCTAACGTCGCTCAAACTCCCTACGACAGATTCCTCCGTCTTCACGATGGCTGCGACAACAGAACAAGCGCCGCAACAGCTGAGCGACGCTCTTGTTGCCTTCTCCCTTGAAGGTCGATTCCCCGACGATATCTCAGTCCTCCCTCCTGTTTCCGAAACCAACCTAAAACCTGCGATCCAAGCTTTGGCGAAAGCCAAACAAGATCTGGAGGTAATTTGACTCTATTTAAACGAACTCCAACCAGCTATGATGCTCACGACGCCCACAGGCCGAGCTACACACTATTAACCAAGAAACAAAACAAGATGTTGATTCCTGGGTGCGGAATTCCAAGACTCTACAAGAGGACATCTTCCGCTCAAAGGCAATGGCCAATGAGATTGAACGGCAATCTGAAGCTCCCGATGTCTCTGGCGAGGCGATTCAAGATGCAGAGGAAAAGGCGGAGTTCTTGAATCGAGAAGTTCAGTACAGTCAACAGCTCCACGGCGCATTGCAAGGCATCAAACGTGTCAATCAACTCCTTAGTGAAGTTGAAGCTGCCAAAAACGAACGTCGTATATTAGACTCATTACGGCTGCTCGAGAGTATGTCCCAGAATTCCCTTGCCGATATCATACTCACCATTTGACAGAGTCATGGGAAGCAATTGACCAGATTAGCGTCAGCAAAACTTGCCGAATAATGAAGCTTCTAAATCTTCGAAGTTTTGAGCTCAAGTCTTCTGTTCATGACGTCTTCGACCATATCTGGAAAACATTGATTCATGCGGATATTGAGACACGCCAATTCGCCGTGTACAACACTGTTGAGGGTAAGGAAGCTACATGTTGAAGCACCACTACCGCTGACAATTTCAGATGAGCAGATAGACCTTTCCGATGCAGTAGTTGGTCTTCAAGCGTACAAAGAGGTTGACGAGCGAATGGAGCAGTTGTGGCGAAATGTGGATGCTGCAATCATCTCTCCCCGAATGGATATCAAGAACGACACTTTACCTACTATACAAGCAGAGGGAGAGGTCCTGAAGCTAACTGGAGAAGCGCCAAAAACAGTCGATGCCCTACTTACCGACTTGGAAAAGGCCTTCGCTTTTTTCGCCCAAAAACTTCCCTCTAATCTCCTACCACCTCTTGGTAATTTTATGATGGCAGACGTAATACCTAAGCTTATCGGGCAGTGGTTAGAGGCTGCTGTGCCTTCGTCGTTAAAAGAGATGGACAATTTTCAGGCCATGATCAAGAGAGCTCGCGAGTTCTGCCAGTCTCTCAGTCAATACGGATACACGGGCTTTTCAGACTTAGAAAATTGGGTTGATAATGCGCCGTCAATATGGCTCGGAAAGTGCCGTGAGACAACTCTCGACTCCGTCCGATCCAAGCTACTTGGTGGAATTGGTCAGTCCAAGCAAGTTGAAAAGGTTGAGAAACAGATGGTATCTCTGGCAGAAGGTAAAGAGATTACCAAAACGCCAGGAGGAGCTGCAGCAAATACCGAAGCCGCTGACTGGGGGGCTGATTGGGGTGATGCTTGGGAGGAAGATAATGAACAACCCGAAGTCCAGAGCAACCCTGCTTCAAAAGCTCCAGGTTCTACGAAAGCCGGTGAAGATGACGGAGCAGATGCATGGGGGTGGGACGAGGAGGACACCACTACTGAAGCCAAAGACGCCAAAGAAGTCCCTGAGAAGGATGATGAAGATGACGCTGCTGCTGCTTGGGGCTGGGGAGACGAGGATACGACCCAGGAGCCAGAGCTGGCGCCGAAACCCAAGAGCAAAACCCCTAATGCCAAGGATGAGACTCGGGAGCTCGTCCTAAAAGAGACATATAGCGTGTCATCTATGCCTGAGCCTGTTCTTGAGCTGATATACGCCATTCTCGAGGATGGTGCCGCACTAACAAGGGATGACGTGGAATATGCGCCTGTTGCAGCTACAGCACCTGGTCTGTTTGGTCTGCCAACATTTGCATTGGCCTTGTTCAGGGCCATCTCACCCCATTACTATTCTTATAGCGAGGGTGGCAACATGTAGGGACGTCTCAAGAATTGGCTAAGTGTATCACTAACTTCGAAACAGGTTCTTATATAACGATGCTATGTATCTAGCAGAAAAGCTCTCCGAGTTTGCTGATGGCTGGAAGAAGCGAGAAGACTTGACACCGAGAGCCCGAAACATGTTACGGCTTGACAATGACATCAAGAGTTTACAAAGCTTCGCCAATCGCAGCTACGCCAACGAAATGAACATCCAAAAGACTATTCTCCGGGATTTCCTAGGTGGAGCGCAAAGCTTGATGCAGCAGGATGAGATGGAGGCTTGTGTTGAACTCGCTACTGGCCGTATCCGTGCTATGGCTTCTGTTTGGAAACCTATCCTCGCTCGTTCAGTTTGGACTCAGGCTTTAGGTTCGCTCGCCGATGCTCTCGCGACCAAGCTCATCACAGACGTTCTTGAGATATCATCCATTGGCCAAGACGAGGCCTACAACATTGCCAAACTCATCGCTACAGCCACTGAGCTCGATGATCTCTTCCTCCCTAGCGCCCTAACAGGAACAGCAAAGTCAGAGGATGAGGTTCCTCAAACAGCACAGTATGCTCCTAGCTGGCTACGTCTCAAGTACTTGAGTGAGGTTCTTCAAAGTAACCTTAATGAGGTGCGGTACTTGTGGTTTGAAAGCGAATTGAGTCTATACTTTTCGGTTTCAGAGGTTATCGATCTCATTAAGGCTAGTTTTGAGGCGAATCCAAGGACAAGGGATACTATTCGTGAGATTCAGTCCAAGCCCACTCCTTTGACTGGACGATGAGGAATGTTTACATAGATATGAATACTGCTTGTCAGATATTTTTGGAAATGGGCAGCATTTCTGGCGTTTTAGAAATAAATATGTGATTATTTGGCTGTGTTAAGCCTTAAATTTGACTCCTTGTCTTACTATTCTTATTTTCCAGCTCGCTGTTCACACTGACAAGTGTCCTTCTCATCACCAACGACCATGCAAAGTCACAGTAGCAGAAGGTAGTGAAGATGGAACAAACCATTTATTTCCACACAGAATCATCTCACTATCCTTGAAATTAGCATCATAGAATACGTTGGCCTCCTGTGTAGCTCTCATTCTCACGAACTTCAATTCGAACCATGGCTACCCTATACTCTAATATTTCAAGTAGTGATCGTGAGGACATGATCTGTAATTCTGGAGATCAAAAGAGGAAAATTACAATATTGTATTGCAATTTCTCAGAGTATGCCTTGTGTCATTTCGCAGTGTCGCTATAATCACTTGTCTACTCTGTATGATGTCCATGCTTGCATGAATCAAGAAACCATCATCTCAACTAAGGCAACGACATCACAAGCGTCAACTAAACTGACAACACATCACAATTAACGAGAACATACTGGCAAGAACATCACAGGCACCATGAAGGATACTCATCTGACGACCACAGAGACTCATCTTGGTCCTGACAGATGACCTCGCGTAATGACCTCTCAACGCTACATATCACAATCCACAAACTCAGCCCGCCTTTCTCACCTTGGTCACACAAACAATAGACATCGATCGAGTTTCCCATCGTACCATGACAAGTGAGCTGACTGACCGGAATCCCACAGCAAGGCAACAAGCGGAGGAGCACAAAAGCAGATAGCACAGCATGAGGCAGCTGCCGAGATATCGCGACGTCAAGTCCTCGGATGAGTTTCTGTAAGAGGGTGTCTCCCTGCTGGTATGACAACTAAGCGTGCCAAGACAGCTCGACGGCCAGTAAAAGGAGTTTCGAGCATGGCACAGCAACTGTAGGATGCTTCATCGGAGAAGCGGACATGATGGCTCTGACGGTAGATTACAGACGGGTAGTTGCAGGAAAGATTGTGCATTTCAAGCCAGGTCCTCCCTGTGTTGCCTCTTGCGCCAGCGCATTCACCGACGAGGCAACTTTGTCCAACGGTCGGGTGAAATCTCGGTGATGAGTCAATTCATGTCAAAATGTCGTGTTGGTTGAGGTTTGTTGGTCGCAACCACGAAGGCATATGCGTAAATTTGATGCTCAGCAAGCAGGCATGCATGAAATGAAACATGCAGGACATCCGGAAGCAATATCTATGAATAGTATATTCGTTGAAGCCACAAGCGATCCGCTCCGAGTACCGTAGAGCAAAGCAGAGGTCAGAAGACGGTCCACGTAGCATGGCATTGTTGAGCATAGCATAGCAGGAGTGACAATTGGTTGAAACGACATTAGAGCATTGGACCAAAAGCACCAAACAATGCCGCACAGATCCAAAAGGATTCAACGCAGGATCTCAAGAGGCTGAAGTTTATGCTGGACGGGGCTGGTGTCGTGCCTGTGCTGGCTTGGTAGTGTAGATTCTCTCACTACAGTGTCAGATTTGGACCCCGGCGATATGAGGCCCCTTCCATCTCCCTCAGAATCCTCTTCGGATATTTGGCCTTGTCTCAGCATATGATGAGATGAAATGAGCCTGAGCTCTTGCTCGTGGGTCTCTGCGGATGTTTTCCAGCCAGAAGCTCCGGGGATGCGATCCGGGTCATAGCTCTCAGAATAAGTCTTCAGAACAATTCCGAGCCCCGGTTGGAGTAGGGAATATCCATGATTGCTCATCTTTTCCAACTTGTTCGAGTAATTCGTTTGCATCGTGGATAAGTTTAGACATGGCCCCCAAGTCATATACTTAGCCCCGACCAAAATAGATGTATATCCCAAACAACCGTTTCTGTCATCCAACGGACTTAGACTTTTATGTACCTACAAGGTCCACCCCCGCACTAGGACCAGCTACTCGGAACCGAATTCGCCGTTTCACATCTCGCGGTAGTAAGGGGAACCCTACACGTCTTTCTGTCTTTTACTTTCTAAGCAAAACTTGCCATGTCCATGTCTTCAAAAACTCTGTCATTGACTGGCCTTCTCCCCGTGAAACGTGACCAGAGGAATATGCGAGTGATGGCGTGATGCCCCGGTATCGTAAGCCTGTGGGAGATTAATTCAATGCATTGACCCTGTTTTCAGACAAAGTAAATGCCGAATCCTCATGAATAATAAACTATACTGTACAACAAATAGATAGGGGTTGATCCTGCACTATCCGACTCATAGGATCAACAGCCAGGCTACTGTGTCTATCATTGGGAAACAGAGTCCATTCTGCGTTAGGGTCAATTAGTGTCGGATCGTGGAGAACTCGCCAAACTAGTTTTGAATATATAGCATTAACATTTACCAGTTGAGGGAGTTGACGTGGCATGCCAACACAGTCAGAGTGACCATCTGTGGTCGTGAGGCTGATTAACAATCCCAACGACATGTGCTCTATTGCATCACCAGACATGACGACTGACTGATGACTTGGAATATTGCCGAGCTATGTCGGCGATAACTCATCTGCATCTCGTCAAAGGTAGACAAACAGAGGTAGACTCAGCTGACAGAGGGTCAAATTGATATCATTTCTCCTCGCACGGGGTGATTCCAGTACCACCATGAATTGCGATATCCAGTCAGCATCGCTGGATTCAACGCCGTGGCTCTGTTAATCTGTTCTCTATGCATCATTGGTCTCATGATGAAAAGGCGGCCTATGCAAGCAACACATTTTTATCCCTCAAAGCACATGCATTGAACGTTGTGGCATCTATACATGAGGCTTGATATGAACCACACTCTAGCCTCTCACGCGATGTTAATATCGACCGCACCACACCAAGGCCACGATACCACGCTACGCCCTTCCGATCTTGTCTTCGCTCGTCATGTCGCACTGTCTGTAACTCACCAGGAACGGTCATGCGAGGCGCTGGCTTTGCAAACTCTCACACAGTCCAGCCCGAACTGATATTCCAAAGTAGCGTGACAACTGTGCCAACAAAAGTGACTGATCACCTCTGTAAGACGACCCATGGGGCCGGCCCGAGCCAGGACTAGCGATTTCAGAGACAACCTATATAGCAGAAGACCACATACAAATGGTCGATCAGGGCTCACATATGGCAGCACCCATCACGATTTTGCCAACACAACCACCTACTCAACCTTTTCAGCAAATAAGACGTAAAGCAGCAGCTTGAGGGGTACCCTGCGATTATGTTCATCGTCTTAAAGCATTCAAGGTTGCACTCGTCAGCCTACATACAGCAATGCAGCACACAGCCCGCTGACCCAATGACTGGGCACGTACATCTCATATGCTGTGTCGTAGGTACCTAGACCGTGGCGTGTTGAGATCGACAAGGCTGAAGTCGCAAATATCCCCAATAAGTTCAAGATGTGGAGTAAACATTTGCCAAAACATGATGGTTGTGCGAGGGTCTTGACTATCGATGGGAAATAAGCCAATCTCGATGTTCGTGCCTTGATCTGGGAGAATTGCCATGGCAGAGGACTCAACCACTCCAATTACCAACCATGCATGAACCAGCCAGTGGTTCTGGGGCGGCATGATGCATTTTCAGACAACAGCCAAGCTGTCAGACAGAATGATTTGTGATAATGGTCAGATATGGCAAACAGCCCGCTTGCCAATGACACCTTGAAATAGCGCGACCCGACCTCTTCCATTGGTGCTATGCTGATGTATTCGGTGACCTTCATGCGATGCAACATGTTGACTGGTCATAGTTGATAGAACTCTGTGGCGGCAGTATATTGTCTGTACTACGATAACCCTGACGCATTTCACTTGCTGTTCTGAGCTGTTGGGCGGGCCTGTAATGTAGGCAATCAAACTATGCTGACCAACAGATCACGCTCAACCAGTTTCCTAGCTAATGGTGTCTGCAGGCATTAATCTTGAGCACATGCCTCAAGACTAACAGTCAGCACCAACGCCAAAAGACGTCAAAGCTATAGCTGTCAGGGATCTCGAGTCAGGGGCCCAGAAGGATTCTAGAATGCTGAACATTTAAACGAAGAGACCAAAACCCGACAACCCTAAGGATATGAGGTAGGGGTTCTTGGTCCCTGGAGGTTCCAGACAAGGTATGCCCACCAAGAGTGGCATTTCAATCATTCATCGCTATTTGCAAACCAGTGAGATTTGAGTTGTGCTTTAATAACCTCGAAACTCGCTGAACGTTTGGGTATGTAGACCAAGATTGAGGGCAATCCAGCTTGACACAGCAAACTGCATCTCAATATAAACGATACAGCTGTTTGTTTGTATTGGTTTGTCATTTGTGGAAGAGTGTCGTTTCGAAACCAAATCGCCAAGACTTGCGACACCTGCTTTAGTTCCCCACTGATTTCCAGGCACAGTTGATCCCCTGGGGCTATGGCGCCCGATGGTCCAAGCCTCAAGGTTGGGCGACAGTTAGCCTTTGCTCTGAATCATGTTCAAATTTCGCAGTGAATGATATTGTCAAGGCAGGAATTCCACAGCGCGATACTATCGAGTACCACAGTATATCATTCCCTGGTATTGATGCTTGTGTATCCTCCATGAGTCGATGAGTCTTTCGCCGAGAGATACCCATTGGCAACTAAAAGCAGAAACATTCATGCAACAAAGTATTGATTTTAGGCTCTGAGCCATCAATAACGCCGGACTTGTGAATGCCGCGGACGCTAACAAACAATCGCGCCTTTGATACCCAGTTCAACGCTTTGATAGACCGGGGAGAAACTTTGGCTGTTAGGCATTAACAGTGAGCGTTGTCTTCTTGAAACCGCCGTTGGGAATATTCATCCATTTGGCACAGGTGTGCGATTGACATTAAGCTTTGAAATTGATGCTACACCCCAACCTTCTGACTTCCCAGAACCCCTTGTTGCGCATCAATGATGTGCAGCAGCGACAGGCCCAAGCTCTATGGTGTCAGCAAATCTCTAAATGGTGTCCTGTGTCAAATTGGTCGCCATCTGGCCCTCTGCGATTTGTTTCTCTGTCCGCCGTGCCCCCGGATGAGTTCGCCGGTGGTTGATCCATGGAAAATGGTGGCGCCAGGTCCCCAAGTGGTCTGTTGCTTTTGAATCAGATTCAAAGACGAACATATTGCAAAGCCTCCTTCGGCAATGTCTCTTACCATCAGCTCGGATCAATTGAAGGCGCAGGCTCCAGACCCCGCCACAAGAGGAATTCGCCGAAGCCTTAGTAAAATTAAATGGCTGAGTATCAAGTTCATCTTGCACTGCAATGGTGGAGCGACTCAATTCGTTGTAGAAACCCAATGCTGCCTATGCCCTGAGTGTTCATATGCCCGTTCAAGGTTGCGGTGACCAACACCATTTGCGAGGTTGTGGCACAGGTGTAGATTGAGAAATCGAATGTTCGTTCCAAGGTTGGTGTGTTGTATAGATTAGTACAAAGAATTATTTGAGATACCATCGATTGATAATCGTAGACGTATCAAGTATTGATTGTCTGATGCATGTAACAACGGCCTGTACTGCAACCTTGAAGTTATCAAATTCAATAGCCGGTGATTGTTATCCGAATATCTACACCTCAATAGGAAGGCCGAGCTGATAGATCAAACGTAGATTGGCGGTTCGGATGCACGTTGTCACCCATTTGCCTAATCCATGCGGCATTGGGTGCAGCGGCAGGCGCGCAATGAGCGGGCACTCCCGTGGTATCAATCCCACCGCGTGGTCTGTATCAGTCCAATCAATAGCGTGGGATGATCTGGCGCATCCATCACGAGCTTCTCTGGGTACCCGATTGCGCGGGATGAGGTCGTCTTAGAGGTGCCAGTTGCGTTGAACTAAGGAAAGACTAATGCGGCTTCGATACTATGCCACGAATGATTGACTAAATCAAAATAGCCTCGTATGCGGTGCCGTAAACCTCGAGTTCAGGTTATCAATCTTGAGGTGATTGGATTGTTACTCAACCTGGCCCTGGTCATAGCTTTCGTATACGACTCTGTCCTCGAATAGGCTGCTTCTTACCTAGGGTATGCTTCAGAGTAACGGCAACCATCAAACGACTAGTTACCATCTTGCATGCTCGTCGATGGTGTCCTTCCGATGCAGACATCTGTGGCTCGCCTCACGCGAACAATTGGATCCTAAGATGCAATTCGCATACGGTACTGTTCATAATGGTGGGCTTCGTAATACAGCAGGTCGATGCGAGCCAATGCAACAGGTCTGACGCTGTGCCACTTCTTGCTGGCATGGCATTGCATAGGTAGCCTGCAGACCATCAGGTGCCCAGAGCAATGACGCGATAGAATGCATGGTGAGACTGAACATTGCGTTGTGCGTTGTGCCGACAGGGCAAGGTGATTGTGACGCAGTCACTGTAATTGCTGGAAACAGTCAAGAGTTCAAAGTCTCGATGCAGAGCTTGATGGCATACCGCAGTTGCTTAGCTTATGGTTGGCTGTCCTCCACAAAGGGGTCAAGACTCTGACATGCTGCTAAGGAAAGTGCACGTGGATGCAGCCCGTAGAACAGTGGAAATTGAGGGCGTGTAGCAGAAGTCTTGGAACGGAATAATCGGCATTCTTTGTTGTGCTGTGTAGCGCATCTTGGACTGGCCGTGCCAACACCCAGAAGGGCATAATACGGCGGACAGCACGGCCGCTTAGCAGGCCATGGGCTTGGCATTTACCACGTTATCCAGCTAGCCGTAGGGAAGATAGCTAAAAAGGAACGACAATAGAAAATCGACTTGAATACGAGATTCATATCGGTTGCAGCATACCTGAGGAGCAGAGGTACATAGAAATACCTCAACCAAGTCGATTGCTTGAGTATGGCGCGTGATAAGCTTCAACGGAACATCGCATCCCTTGAATATGCAAGGGCCCTGGCTGGGCCGTATCCCAATAAGACCTTTCAGTCATGACCGACATGGCCGAGGCGCTGCCCCTCATTGGAGTTGGAGAACAGCAAGTCAAGGCGGCAGCTGTGTCACTGGCCTGAATGATGAGCTTTTTTTTAATTATTTTATTAATTTTTTTTTTACACCTCTGGGAGGACCAATGGGTCATTCGTGAATTGGGACTGTGGAACATGGTCCAATTCGCATTCAAATAGACTCATCCACAGGGCGAGGACTGGGTCAAGTTTGAGAGTTGAGAATACCATCACCAACGTGGCAGCGAATGAGCTTGTCCCGTGATTTCCTACGCAGCTCTGAAGGTTTCAATGTATGTGGTCCGTTTGTGATCCCGCTTTGTGCCCCCGCGCTCGTCTTTCATTGTTGTATCGGTAATGAGAGTCCCTACGTCACCCGGCAATCGCGTCATATGTATCACCTTTCTGGTCACCCTCATTTTCCCGTGAATAAACTGGTTTGGGAGGCTGACCGGTTCAAAATAGGCTGATGATCGAATCTGTAAGGTTTGCATGGCTCTTGAATCAACATTTTGGCGACTTGCTTGTCTGTTGAGCGATTGCCATGTGAAAGAACGGGTCCGCATAGTTGACTGAGCCATTCGCTTCTAGGTTGAGCATGTTGACACATACACAAGGCTGACCGATATCGCAGGTCGTTTCCCGAGACACTTGAGATCAGTCCTTTCAGGGGCTCAGGGCTCAAGGCAGACAGACGGCGGCCCCATGTCTCACAACCATGCCCCTTAAGATCCCTTAGGGGCCGAGAATCCACAATAGATCCTGCAACCGATTGGATAATGGACCAAGCAAGCGACGTCATTATTCTTCCCCACGCAATTGAACGAGCCCTTAACGAATCAATAGCGAATCAGAATTCGGCTGGCGTCTATGGCTGGCCCAGCACACCGGTGCCGTTTGAACACCCAATTTGCTTCTCAAGAAACTCGAGATGCTGGAACCGCTCAAGAATATCCTATCACCGGCTCAGACAGGAATAGATGTCGGCACACCGCATGTGATACGACAGTGCCGATATGGCCTTCTTTGCTGGTTCTTTGTTGTTTGGGGTCCAGAATGGATACCTCGTGACCGTAAGAAATCTTGCCGGTTCTGTCTAAAAATGTCGGTGTATGCAGCCTAAGATGAAGTGCGGTTCATGGTTTGTCGTGCTCTATGACCCCGCTACTGAATTCTTGAGACTTTGGACAGGACTGCTAAGCACAGCAGGCCTCGATGTGTTGAACAACAAGAGCGAATGGTACTCTGGCATTGGCCACTGCGATATTGTCCACAAGGACCCTTGCCATATCAATGGTATCTGCCATTGCATCCGTGACAAAATGCACATGAATGGAAGAGAATTGAAACCCAAAATCCTTTGAAGTCAGGGACGATATGCGCCCGGCAAGGCTGCAGACTGTATTACCGAATGTTCGTGATAAGAAAGCGGGGGATGGCGTCCGTCAAAGATGGTAGAGCGGACGTCCGTACGCAGTATGCATTCTCCGTAATCTACGGCCGAGATATCTGGAAGGTCCCCACAGCGACATGCTGTCCGCAATAAACGATCTTTTTTACGTGCACACCCCCATGCTGGACCGGGGCTCTCGTCTTCCCCCTGTCTGGAGCTTGGGGGCCTTGACCTAAAATTGGCGGGAGTCGGCGCCAAAGGATCGACGAGATGATGATCTCATTCCGCTGTTGGTTGTTCAGACGTTTGTTTCAAGATGTCCTCTTGCGCAGCGCGAGGATATTGCCAAATCATATGGCGTGTTGATGAGATGTCCCACAGAAACTGACGGAATGTGGGATATGCACCTTAAGTTCAGGAACTGGTATCCTGGGGCATTCAGCCTCTCACGTTTCGGTCTTTCTACCACCACTTCCCATGACGCTCCTTAACCCATCCCCTGGGTCTAAGAAGCGATTGGCTTCCCCACAGGATTTCAGTGACCGGCGTATGATCCGTCTCACCATCGTGTCTAGGCATGCTTGGGAGTCATAATCACCCTGCTGATTGATTGTGTTGTTTCGAGAGGAAGAATAGAATCAAGACCAGGATGGGGAAGTGTGAGGTGAGCCGATAGGCAAGGTCAAGAAAGAAATGGCGATTCAACGCTCCACTTGCGCTGGTGGTCAACAATGCGATGCTATCATCAGCGAGCGGCACTTGGCCGTGTTTCGCTATTAGCAAGCGGCAAAAGGTGATAATGCCACGTCACCACGGCGATGAGTCTGCTGGCGACTGAATGATAGACATATCACTGGGTTTATGTGACCTCAGATTCCTTGGTTTGACCTTGCAAACGAGGGCAATGCGAATTCGTTTCTGGATAACCGTCCTGCATGCCCTATCGAGTAACCCTGTCCCCCCTTAACCGAGTATTTGGGTACGGTCTACCGTGGGTGCGTGGCAATCTGCACTGGGACCAGCAAGCAGTTGAAACCCAACATGCCGTGCAGCCTTGTGCACAGCTCAGCCGCACGTAGGCGAGAGTGCAGTAATCTGTAATCTGGCGGTCACTTTTGAAGATCAGGATGTGCCATCCTCTAGCGAGGATAGAGCAGGGTTAATAATGACGGTTTGTCGGGGAAGGTTGAGTAGAGCATTCCGGCGCTCGTGACAGTGGATACGAAGGCCCTAGGTTTGGAAGCATGAGGAGCTACGCGGGCGTTGGTGTTGGAGTTGACATTTTGATAGTTGCTGTGGATGAGGCTAACGGTTTTCTCAAACAAGCTGCCTGGGTTCCCTGTTGACACTGAGATTAGACGATACAGTAGCAGCTGAGGTAAGCGAATGTGCTGCATTGCACTGTATAGAAAGATCAATTGTGGTTTTCTCCAGTACAGTGGATACAATCCCTTGAATAGCTGAGATTACCTCGAGCTGCTAAAGAGACGCGATGTGATGCTGACACAGAACACGAACAAGGAGGATTTTGATGCTAGGAACAACTGCATAGCGCCATCTGGCTGTGCATTTTAGCAAGATCCAATATTGGATGCTGAGGCTGGTAATTTAGCGGAAAGTAGAATCTGGAAATGCCCGAAACACTTTCCTTATGCCAAGAAAAGATGATGATAATATTAAGCACTGTAGGCAGGTAAGACTCCATGGAGTAGATGCTCCTAACTTCCAAGGCAATTCAACACCATATCATATCCATCATCACGATATCAATATCGGCTGTTAGTCGATCTAAATCATCACCGTTCCTCGTTTCAAATCTTCGGCTCTGCTGCCCCGTTGAAAGGCCAATTTCCCTTCGGTCGGGTCGGGTTGTTTGGCAACATTCACGCTCCACACATCGTGTCAGACTGAGGTCACTGCTGGAGGAGGCTCAAAAGTCCGGCCAGTCCAGCCCAGCTCAGCGCAACCCAAAGCAGAGCAACGCTACGCTGCTGAGGCGCAATGCGGAGCAGGACAGCCAAGCCGTCGTCAACATGCTCACCAGCCCCTAATGCAACAACATGAATCCTTGGGGCACAGGCACTTTTGCCGGCTGGTTGCTCGCTGATTAACTTGGCAGTCTTGCGCATGTGGCTCTCATGTAGCCTATAAAGTTGAATCTCTAGCATATTTACAGATCGAGTCATCGCCTATGTATGCTGCATGACAGAGGTACCAAGTTTCGATATCTGAACCCAAGTCAACTTCCGTGGCGATTGATTGGCAGCCCTGCTAGTTGACCGACGCCGGGCACATGGTTAGCCATGTGCCGAAGCGAGAGATTGAGGTACAGGCGAGGGCACACAATTTTAGGCGCGGAGACGGGTACTGTACGCGTATTAACGGGCGTTGAAGCTTCTGTATCCCCTGTCATGGAATTGTTCTTTTTCACTGACTATCTAAACTTGAACAGCAACGGGCAGCGGCTCTAACTGCTATCAATGACTCCTCGAGCCGGGAATGACCTGCTCGTTGATCATCCCAAGATTGTTTAGTCTGGGCCCGGATCGCTAGCCGAAGCTGTCCTCTTTTTCTTCTTCTCTGTCTGCCTACTGGTCCGATGCAAGCTTGGTGGGAACCACCAGTTTGTGTCAAGGCTCTTTGACATTTCTTTTTCTCCCTTTTTGATTCCCTCGTGATCATGATGGGAGGGTCTTACAACCTGGGTCAAACGAAGATGCCAGAACTTGCCAATAGGGCAGCTGAGCCGACAAAGACACAAAAATTAACAGCAAAATCGAGGTCGCTAAACAAACAAACAAGCGAATCAACCTTGGTGGTTGCTCGGTCGGGAGTGAGCACCAAGCTTGTTTGTTAGGCCAAAGTCAAAGTTAAAAATTTTTTTGAAGCAAAAATACCCAACCCCAACCCAGACGATAGACTTTTTCACCACTTTGCCCCTCTTCTACGGTGCCATGGTATGGCTAGCGAGGAGGGGTAAGGCGGCTTATTGCATCGTCATTCTGAGATGGCAGCTCATCATCAAATAATTATGTTGTGACCAACCAGACTGATTGCACATGTTTATCGGACCATGTCGTTCACATTGATTCAGATCATTTTCATCTCCTTGTCAGACAACTTCGTTAGTCAGGAACGGAGGATTTGTATATCGTCCCTCCGTATTGCTCTGGCATGGCCGAGAAATTGGTTTTCCACCGGCGCGTCTCATTCTGATTGATCAGTTTGAAAGTGAAGGTATGTAGCTCAGACCTCTCGGATCCAGCGGCGCGCATCTCTATCTCTCTTGTTTTGCGTCTGCCTCTCCCTTAAGACAATAACCTTGATCAACAAGAGTCTTTCATGCGTTAAAGTATGGATGAATAGTTGGTGCTGCAAGCCCGGTCCTGAGTTACACAAAGATCGAGTGCCGAGGTCATCAATCATCATCAACGATAATTGTAATCGCAATGGCTAGGGGATGGCAGAAAACTTAAGACCTCGATCCTAAGTGACAAAAATACTTGGGTAAGTTCAGGATAAACTTGTTAGGCTCTTTGATTCGTTTATTTTTGTCTCCAAATTTTAGGTCCTAAGTCTTCTGACACCCTCAGGAATGGCAAGCATGATGATTTATGATGATGATATTTATGGCGTCTTCTCCACTGTGAATGGTTAGCCGTTAGTTCGGTTTTGAAAGTTTTGTTGGTCGTCGTTGTTACAGCGCACTGCCGCACTCCGAATAGACAGAGCACTCCGAGGCAGGCAATGTCGCGTTTATTCTGTCAACCTTGTTGGTTTGGGCGCTAGAGAGGCCAGAAAAAGGGGTGCCAGAAGAGGAAGTGAAAGAAAACGGTGTGAGCCACACTATCCATGATCCATGGCGTCTATCTGACGCCCGAGCCCCGGGTCCCGCCCATAAACACAAAGCCTCAATCCGACCCTTCAAAGGAACAGCCCAAGCCCACTACCGAGCGCTAAACGGAAGTTGGGTACGCTAAAGTTACAGCACAACGGTTCCCGAATTCCACGTATTCAAGGCTTCAGAGTGTATCTTTTATAAGATTAAACTCTGATTTGAGGAAGGTATGGTGAGATAATGAGGCCTATAACGTAATTGTTGAACCTATGCTCCTAAGCTCCTTCATTATCTGGCGCATACTTGAAGCCCGAGGAGATTCCCAGGGATTGCCTAATTCGCAGGGGGGATGAGGATGGAAGAGAGGAGAGCTCAGAGGAGGATCGAGCCAGGATCCATCGTCATTTTCCAACGTTCCGGTTCCCCATGTGGCAGATAGAATAGCTTTCTCTCGTAGGCATGGATGGATACTCTGATGATTTCCAAGAGTTTCGTTTGATCGAGTCCACACCGCTCTGTACACCTCTTTTCAATGTAATGCGGTTCCCTTTGCAACTCGCCCTTTCTTTCTCTTGGCTGGCTAGTCCATGGGTGAAGGAAGACAGGGCAAGCTAACCAAAGATAAGCCAGTATTCAATCCAGCCTATCGATACGTAACTTGACTTATCCCTGGCGCATTGTCGATTAGCCTCTGGTTGGACTTGCTTGGCCTATGCTATGTTTCTGAGTCTAGCTTTTGTTTCCGTGTAACCGTCTTGTCCATCAAATGGTATGACTATGACTCTTCCCTCCTTTTCTTCCAGCCCTGTCATATCTACCAATTGCTTGGTGACTTGGCTCGTTCGCCCTACTCTTAGCACCGAGGCATAGTGTACACGGGAATGAGTAATCAAGTAGGTGAGCAAACAGACAGGTGAGAAGGAGGTTCACCGTATCTGTCTGTGTGTATAATGATTATATGGTCTGGAAGGCACAACGTGGTATGTCGGTCAATCTCACTTCGAAACATTGCCCTTTGACGACATTAATTTTTGGTCATGTGCGTAGGTGGTGTATCAAAATAAGTTAGACCTCGGAATATTTCATCAGAGTTGAGGTTGAGTTGATGTGTTGCATTAGACCGGTGTCTCCCTGCAACTTTGTCTCCCTTGTATCGATCAAGTCCTGAGCCTTGGGTAACACCAATCAACCACGTAAACTTGGACTTGGTGTCTGGCTGCTGCATAAGGAGGACAGACAGAGCATGCTCACTCACTCACACATTCTCACACACCGGCAGGGCCCAACACCTTGACCATGAAATCTCCACTCTATCAAGTTGCAGTGGATGAAAATCATACACCCCTCCCCCTGGTCACCTCCCCCAGTCTCTCCAGTATCCACCCCGGTCTGTCTGTCGTCCACAGTAAAAATTGAAAGGGAAGGGAGAAAAAAAATAATTAAAAAAAAAAAAGGCTGTAGGGAGATGGAAGGGTACGTACCCCAGTCTCCAAGGTTCCCAGTGTTGGGAGATCCCTGGTCTCTGCATGTACAATACAAGCCCCAGGATGTTTCAATCCCAGTCACATCAAATCAATCAATCAATCACTTACTCACTCTGGTCATCCTCATCACACTGCCTGTCTCTGCCCAGACTCCTCTCCTGAGTTGGACTTGAGAGATTGACAGCGGATCAATGTGAGGAGAGGTGTAAATAGAGTACATAATATTGTCTGTATGTCTGTTACAGGGACAAGCACGGGCACCAGGCACAGGTCAGGTAGTGACTGAGACCTTAGTGGGCTGTCAGGACTAGGCTTAGTGAAGCTCACATAGACACTTACTTTCGACTCGGTCAACACAGGCAGGCCAGGCAGCGCCGTACAGCACAGCAGATGAGGTACCTACCTAGTTACCTTACAGGCATTAACCTCAGCACAGGCTACAACAGCAGCACAGACTTAGTACTGGCACTGACACTGCCAGAAGATCAGCTCGTGTCAAGTGTCAAGTAGAGACGCTCCAAATAAAGAAGATACACTCTTGGCTGGTCACCCCTCTGCCATAATTTCCCGGGCCCCAGCCCAAGCAAGAAAAAAAACCCCCAAGCCCAACCG